>VXAC01005937.1:414058-467684 GCA_013399225.1 Rhipidura dahli
CCAAAACAAAAATACCCCTAGAAAAAATAATCTCTTTTTCTATTACCTGTCTGCTCAATCAGTGTCCTGTTTGTGATGGACAGTGAATTGTCATGCCTGCTTATGCATATGGGACCATGAAACACATGTATGGGAGAGCGGTGAGTGTTTTCAACATTTACCTAAAATTAGGTCTGCTTAGATCATTAATCTCATGCAGAATATTGTGACCTATTTTTCCAAACATTCGTGGTTATCTGTGATCTGCACCAGATGTCTAGGAAGATATAATTGAAATTTAAGGTTATTAAGTGAGTGGAGAGGGTGTGTAACCTGTCTGATACTGAAATGATACCTAACAACTTCATTTTCACTTCCTCATGGAAAGTTTGTGAATGCTGTTACTTATTTTGCTAGAGTTAGTATCCAGTATATCAACGTCCTTGCGCTTTTCTCCAGCACTGAATTTCACTTTTCTTAAAAACACAAAGCAATCTGGCGATGAAAGCATTTAAGAACAGATTAGGGAGCCCTGGCTTAGAAGAAGCCAGCAGCCACAGAAGATGGTGTTACACAAAGTGGGATGCAGAAATGCCTGGGGTAATTTGTGGCTTCAGATCAGTATCTGGTAAGTCTCCTGAAAGCTCCTTAGAATCCCAAACCAAATTCTAATGGCAGACAACATGCCCACTAAATCTTTCACCTTACAGTTTTATATCCCTTATTAAGCCAACTCCAACCTTCAAGCAGGAGGAAAAGGGGTTTCGTCTTTACTGTAAACTAGTGTAGAATCACTCTGGGAGTGGAAGATCATTCAGTATTCTGCTCTTTCTGGAAAGGCTCAGATTTATGGGCTATGGTGATGCCTTAGGTTTTAACTTTTACATTTTTCAAATCCTGTACTGCCCAGTGTGTAACTCTGAAGTTTCTTGTAGCCCGTTCACTTCTGCTCTCTCGTGCTGGGCAGACACAACAAAGCCTCTCTGAGCCTGCTCTTCAAGAGGACCACCCAGACCATCTGAGGCCCAAAAATATAAACCAAAAGCCTCTAAGGGGGGCAAAATGAGGGGAATTACATCATTAAACTGAAGGTTTAACTGGAGAATTAACCCTGATATGCAAATGAACCAAACCTATAAAAGTGTGAAGAACTCGTGACCTGCTGTCCATCTTGGGGTCCATCTCGGCAGCAGCCTCTGGCTCTTCAGGGGTACCTTTGAAGGCCCTTTGAATAAATACCCACCTTTATTCCCTTACTCCTGTCTAGTCTCTGTTTTTAGGAGGCCTCTTAAGGCATCATGGCAGACCTAGCTTTGGTGGATGTATAAATGCAGGTGGATGTTTCGAATGAGAGGATATAATCTGAAATTGCCAAGACAGCTGTCTCTGGAAGATGGAGAGGGGAGGCAATGTGCAGCCATATCTTGTATTGTCACCACCATATCCATGAGAGCACCTCAGACAGTCTTTAACAGAGGAAGGATAACGTTTAATCCAGCTGCTCTGCTTTTTAGAAATGGCATTTTTAGTTGAGATTTCTTCTGGTTCTGTAAATTAAATAAGGCATACTTTTCAAATCATATCTGTAAAGCACACAAGAGGGAGTAGGTAAATAGTTGTATCTGGTCTGAAAACATTTTTTTACAAAACAAATTCAATAGCTATGATTCAAACAAAGAAAATCAACTTATATTTGACTTTTAAAAAGACAACAAGAAAGAATAAGAAGATCAGGGAGAATCCACAGAACTTAATTATTGGACTAAAGAAGTTACAAAATGAAGACTCTTTCCATTTACATAAATTTATTTTTTAAGATATTTCTAAAATATTGCCCAAACAGCATTTTGCTGTTGCTTTTTTACAATGTCAGTTCATTTGTCCTCTCTCTTGGTTATCTGAATTTCATTTCACTGTATCATTTTTAATCAATTATTACAGTCAGTGTACAGAGTAAGTGTTGCTGGGTGTAATCTCATGAAAAATATCTTTTAGTTGTCTACTTGGAGAGGAAAAGGGATGTGTTTGTGAACCACAATACTGAGAAGAACAGTCTATATGGCAAATAAGACATATATTGGGTTTGTGCAGCATATGTCTCTGTCTCTACGCTAGGACTCTGCCACCTACACATGGAGAAAAGTACCTGTAGAGGGCAAGTAAATCAGTCAGGTTTAATTTATGGGAAGAAAAATTAGGCTGAACTTGATCATGCCTTTGAACATACCACTTACTGTAAACAAAATATTGTTCTTTCCATGATATATTAGCATTAAATTTATATAACTTGTGCATACGTAGGGAGTTGTATGCATAGCAAATGACAGCTGGCAAAGCTTTCTAAAGACCTTGTTAGCTCTGACTTTCAGGATTTGTAGATATACTTTCAATTCATTTGTTTTGACTTGCTCTTAAACTGCACTTTGATGTTCAAGTAAGTGTAAAAATTCATTTTGAGCTCTAGGTGGACCAACCCAATTTTGCCTCCGTTCCAATTTAATAAAAATCTCCAGATCATGCCAGAAACTGTCCTAGTTTTGCTCAAAACCTGATCTAAAATTGGGCCAGATTTTGTCAGGCTCCACTAACTTTCCCATTATGGAAGTGCCACACAATAACATTGCACAAGTTCACCATTAATGGCAGCAAAAAAGAATTACTTTTAGACAAGTGTCGTGACATGAAC
This sequence comes from Rhipidura dahli, assembly GCA_013399225.1. Lineage (NCBI taxonomy): Eukaryota > Metazoa > Chordata > Aves > Passeriformes > Rhipiduridae > Rhipidura > Rhipidura dahli. Next base: position 416,724 of record VXAC01005937.1, read on the forward strand.
CAAGTTCTTCTCTCTTACTTCTCTTAAGGTGATGGAATCACATGATTATAAACTTTGTTTTTTCATGAAGTAATTTTTCATTAATTTAGCTCTATATTTTCTCTTCCGTAGGGAGTTTTAGCAACTAAATAGTAGTTCATAAGTTAAAGCTACCTCCCAGTCTGCTTTTTTGTGCTCCAGCAGTACTTATTCAACACAGGACAGGTCTCACTGACCTTGGCAGCACAGGTAGGTAATATATATTTCACAAAAGTGAACTTTTTACCTTTCTCCAGCAGGAATAAACTTTGACTCCTCAAAGGTATGAAATGATCCAGTGTTTGAGTCATATTTCCAGTTTTCTTGAGTACTGATTTTTTCTTTATGTTCCTATTGAACTGGTCTCTTTTGCTGTAGGTTGGACAAGCTTCTTGGTTATTCTTCCATAATTCAAGAGAATGCAGTTAAACAATCCTCCCAGTTAATTGGGAATGAGTTCCTGTGCACAGAGTCGGGCGCAGATCCCAAAGCATGTGCACAAGTTTACTACCATGAGTAATTGTAATTTTAGACAGGTTTTTGGAGCTGGTGCTGATTTTGATATCTCACTTTCATTAAATGCAGTGGGCACTGGCTTGCACCCTTTATGTTTGGGATAGCGTCCTACAATAATAAATGGTTTGGCTTCCGTTTAACCATATAAGCATAAATTAGCAACAACAAAATTAAAGTCTCTCTGTACCTGAAGGTCATAGAACAGCTAGGATATGGCCATATATTTTTACATTAACTGACTTTAAGAGCTAGTTAGGAACATCTGAACAGAACACACTTTTGTTCGCTTGCTTTTCATTCTGAAAATGATGATTTTTAAAATCAGAGGAATAGTCAAAATTCTCTAAAATTCACAGTGGAACCAAGAAAGACACTAACACTGTCTAGGCTACTTGATATTCTCTGAACAAGAAAACAGGAAGAATTAACAAGGTCTAGGACAAATATTAAGCAACCTCATTTATCATCATGATTCCTGGCTCTGGTATGGATCTGTCCTCTCCTTCATGGCTGTCCTACCAGATATCAGCTATTCTAAGATCATCTCTTTCAGCATCAGCTGTTTTTCAGAGATAACATCTCTAAACTACCAGAAGTCAGATTGCCAGGTTACCTCCAACACCCTCCCCTCCCCAATATAAGTGAACACCAGAGCAAGATCTTCAACGCCGGTAGGTGAAATAGGAAACAAATGAACACTCAAGCAGGCAAGTGGCTCTCCTGCTGCTCTCATTTTCAAAGGACAAATGTAAAATATCTTTATTTCATCACAGCATGGAACAGCAAGAAAATGTAAATTCCCTCATGTCATGGGATGGGAAAATGACTTTGTCAGCCCAGTTTACCTGGACTCACTAAACTACTTTGAAAAGCTTTGGTGATGCAATACAGATCAACAACCCTGGGCTCCCCAGTCTCTTTCACAAGCCAAATTTGGTTAGAGCTTTCCCTTTCTCCTTAAATTGCTGCCTAACCTGTTTCCATTGGAGAGTACACCAGGAAGCAAGTGATGTTGGTGATGTTTGGAAATGTATCAGTGCAAATTACATGCCTTGGATCCAGCTCTGGCATGATGGAGAAAAACCAGCATTAAAGCCATTTCCTTTGGTGTGCCCAGGGTCAAACTAAATTACTATAAACAAACCGGTCTGCATCCCAGAAGAAATGTTTATGTGAAATAATGCTTTCCCTGTTGCCTTCCCCTGCTTCCCTCTTCCCCTTACAAAGCTGCTAGAAGCAAAAGGCAAACACAGCAAACAATATTTTCTACCCAGTAGTTTTAAAGAGACAGTAAATGGGATTTTTCACCCGTAACTGTTCACCTTTGGAAAACAGTGCAGTTTCTGCACAGCCTAAATGTGAGAGGCTCTGCTGCTCCCTGTGCTGTTCAGTCCTCTCTCAGGCCTGATAGTGTTTCCTTCCTGACCTCTCATGGCTTCCTGCCTCGAGCCTTATCACAGCGAAAAACTTGACACTGTACTGGCTTGGAATGCGTTTAAATTCGGTAAATGGAAATACCCCTACCTTTACATTTACAAACAACTATCATCTGCAGATCACTCGGTAATTTCCTACTGATACCTTTTTTTTTTCTTTTAGATATGCCATTTGAAATAGAGAAAAGTAGGAGAAAAATAAACATAAAAAGGAAAGAGGTAAAGGAAAGCTCCCCTGCTTCTTTTAGGTTCACTTTTCTGCAATCTGGGAATCCATTTCTCAGGATGATGAAATCAACATTAAAGTTTCCTTAACAGCCATGTGTCAGTTTAGAACAGTTGAGGAATATATCTCGTGGATCTAAACACTTTAAAGGCAGAACATTGCAGAAGTTCAGTACGTAAAAGAAATGAAGATGGTGCATCAAAATCTAGTGTAATTGCACCCCCAAGGCAAAAATAGAATTTTCTGCTAACAGTGCTGTTTTTACCCTGATGCTTTCATAGGAACTGAAAAATGCAATACCACGAGCAATATCTCATATAACTGCAGGGATATCAAAAGAATGATTCTACTGACTTTAGTTGACTAGACCCAGCTATGCAGACTTGAACAACTATTTTAAATTAAAACACTGAATTTGCTAAAGAGAAGAATATGGTCCCTCTCATACTCTGGCCAATTAGCCTCAAAACCACGAGGAACAAGTTAGCAACATCTAAATGTAGGAGTAATCACATACTTTTAAGGACAAAAATATTTTTTACAGAACTTCTCATGTGTATAGAGGACATTTTATTATCATATTTTAGGGTCAGAGGAGGCTGTTAATAATCAGTAATCCAAACTCTGGCATTCACAAATCTTAAACATCATCAGGTTTCAATTTGATTGCCATCATTAAAACCTCAGAATAACACCATGGCAAATACTCCTATGGGTAAATTAGGGAAGCACTCTAGTTATGTCAAATTCCATGAATTTCCAGTCGTCTCAACATTTTATGGTTTTCTTGGTACACTAAAGCACTGTCTACTATCAAAAGAGTATTTCTTTTGTACATGTTTGTGTCCAAATACTTCACAGTCTCTTTGAAAAGTTCAATAAATTCTTTTTTTAACCCCTTTCTTCAAGGTCTATTTTCCAACCTCAAATTATTCCCTTAATTTCAAAAATTATTTCCACATCTTTAATGTATTTTTCTGAAATGTTAACATCAGAACCAGACATAGTATTGGAATAGTTATTTCCCTAATACCGTATACAAGAGGTAATATTACAATTTTATTCTTACTTAATACTCCCTGTTATTTGTAGATTTCTGTGCTGCCTTGCAAGCATATATTTCCAATAAAATAAGCTCAATTATAAAATCCAGATGGGGAATTAATATTAAATACATTTTAGATCTGAAGTATTATTTTTTTAAATTTAATCTAGGATTTTCATTTTCAAAGAACTAATATCTATGTTTATCTCTATTAGGAAGCAAGGGGATTGACTCCACCAAAGTCAAATATAGCAAACAATGTGGTAGGTAAAAATGAAAGAAAAATCTGTTCAATAAAATTCAGTATCAAATTCTCTAAGATCATCAATTTAAATTTTAGGGGCATACTAGAATATATCAACATACTTTAAATTCAAAATTTAATTAGTTTTAATTTTTGATTGTCTTGATATCACTCAAGAAAAAATTAGAAAACACATAAAGGATAGGAACATGGGATTAAATAATTATTTTAAAATTAGCTGAATTCTTTAAATTAACTCTTCATTAAATAATTTGATTATTTAGAAAATAAGTCTTATCATATGTTTGATAACTTTTTTTCTTGAGCTATAATTTTGCTGGATAGAATAATCTTTTTTTAGATTTTATGCACATCATGCCATTCTTATCCTTCTAAATTGCTTATAACATATATTCATCTGAATAATATGAGTTGATTAGAAGATATCAGTAAATTATTCTACATGGAAATCCTCCTATTGCATAATTTTTTGACCCTGGTAACAGACACACACATACATACATATACACATATATGAAAATGTCATTTTATCCCTTTATACTTTCTTTTTTCACATCACCTTTCAATATTTTTAGTTAATAAATATCTTTAGGGAAAACTGTATTTTCCCACATTTGTAAATGTGCCATGAGACTTGTGAATGCTTTTGAAAGACAAATATTTTGGGGTAGTAAGCGACAATGAGTGGATTTTTGTCACAGCCTAAGCATGGGGGTGCAATCTCCCCATGTATGTGACAAAGCAAATTGAACAGGCACCTCAACCTCCCCTTCAGTTCACAAAAGAAAGGATTCCTGAGTGGGAGTTCCCTGACCAATCTTTCCTTAGCAGAAAAAGATAACAATACTTCAGAGTCATAACCTCATCCAGTTTAGGCACAACCTGCTTCCTGATTAGTCAGTTGGAATATTGTAATTAATGACGTCATGGTAATGAGGAGAGAAGAGTACCTGCATTAACCTACCCAGAAAAATGGTCAATACAGAGATTGGATTCTCTAAAATTAAACTTTTGACTGAGCAATGTTGTTTCTTTTTGACTAATTTTGCAAATAAGCTACTGAAATCTTTAAAAAAAGGAATGTGCCTCACATATCTAAGAAAAATGGTATTGAGTGGCTTAAAATCTTCCATGCTCTCTTAAATAAACCTATCTGTAAAATGTCAAAGCTTGAAATTTTCCAGGAACTCTTGCATCAGCTTAGGGATAAGGTTAGACAGAACAAGCACCATTTAAATGGAATCCCATTTTTTTTCCACACATGGTAAGCTTAATTCCTAAGAGATCCTTATTCGTGCCACACACGCTTGCTGACCAAAGTTTCTGGATTTTGATTTTGGCAATGTAACATGAATGTGTTGCAAGGTTTAATCCAAAAAGAGATGCTATAATCTTCTGAAACAATCTAGAGATTAATACAAAGAGACAATATTTCAACTCTCTGCTGAGGCTTGGTGTTGAGCACATCTGTCCCTGTGCCCTGCTCAATTCCAGTTGTGAATTTTAGGTTGCAGTTGTATTCTAACCTCTGGATCCCAAAGATGGGTCCAGTATGTGAAGAGAGACTGTGTGGTTGGTCTTCCTCCTGGTTTGTCCCAGATGAATTGATGGAAAGTGTTGTGAAATGAGGATTTTAAGACTACCCATGCACGGGTCAAGGAAGATGAATTTACCTCTGGGCAGAGACATTGTTCTCCACCAAAAAAACATTAAAACCAAACAAAAACCCATTTCAGCCTAATCTTAAATTTGAACTTTATTGCCTTTGTATTTTCCATGTCATGGCCCACAGAAAGTAATATGCAGCTTTCAATGAACAGTATAAATGTACCTTTTTGTTACAGACAATTTGTTTAATTAACAGAAAGCCACCATACTCTGCAAAAGTTATGCTGACAGAAGAACTTTGCAATTAAATTCTCTGTTCTTGTCTATTCAGCTAATTATGTAGTACCCATCACTAAAGTATCTGATGGCTGCATACTTGTTCCTGGATTTTATTTTCATTAAATTCTCATTACACAGGGAGATAATCCCCATTTTAGATTAAACAGACAGAGATTTGCTGATTTTCTATTGAAGGCTAATATAAGGAAGTGCCATTTTTGAGGAGGAAATATTATAAAGGACTGTCAACCTAAACCCCATTATGAAACATGGTAGTTGCTGGCAGTTGCTGAAATTAGACTACCTTACATATGGGAGTGCTTTTTAAAAATCTGACTACTCTTACAAGTACTGAAGAAGTCTGAATTTTGATAATTTTATTCTGTAGTATATCCTAGAATAGTGTCTGCTAAAGCAAGAGTCTTTCTTGTAAGATATTTCTCCCAAAGCTAGAATAATGGTTATAATTTAAAAACTGGTTTTGTACAAATGTCTGTGTATTAACTCATTGGATACAATAGAAACTTATAAAAGGAGGTAATCCTCACATTTGCAAAAGCTAGATAAGGCTAAAGGATTTTGAACTGTTCTAAAGAGAGCACTTCATGTGACAGTGGCTATTTAAGACGGTTTATGTCATAGGGAATAGGACTGAAATTAATGTGGATTTTTATCATGTCTTACTGTACTTCCCTCCAGATACTTAGCAGTAGTCTAATACTGCTGTGCCAGAATTCTGTGAGTTTATTAATATTCCCTACACATTGTGTTTGTTTCTGTTTTTTAAAGTTATTGCCAGATTATAGCCTGTCTGTCCCTGATAGTGGTTGTGTTTGTATATGAGCACAGGGTCATCTGATAACAAATTGTAGCACTGTGCGATAAGCTCTGTTTAAAATGGGTGCAAGCCAGAAGCCTATGGCTCCCAGTATACTTTTAGAAAGTCCCATCAACAAAAGAAAGAGTTCAAGGTATTTCGGAAAAGGTCATTGATTACAACCAACTTCATGATCGTTCTGGATGTGTTCCTTCCTGTAGAGACATAATTACATTTGTTTTACAGTCAAACTTATTTTCAGCTTTGGGCAAGGACAATTGCTTTCAAATCTGATTTTTGACTCACATGTACCAATTTAAGAAAGCTCTTAACTCTGAGTCAGTGAAGTAGCAGTAATGGCCGTGAGATCTCCTTTGGACCTCTCAAATTTAAATTTGTAGAATACTGTTGTGAGTAGCTAAAAAGATTTTACCTTGCAGAAAGCTGACTTTGGTTTCTTCCAGGAACTATTTATTATACTAGAATATCTTCCAGCACAGGGACTTTCCCCTGTCTTTTACTGCAGGAGTTCATGCATCTGTGTCATTTCCCTTTTCTACTATCAGCTGAAGCACAGCATTTTCTGAGAAAATCACTACAGCTGTAACCCAAGTGAGCCTGCGGTCTCTTTTGGATCCTATGAGAACTGGATAGCCTTTGTCCTCTGCCTTCTTTTGAACTCTTTTACATGTAGTGGTGACAAGTATTTCTAACCTAACCCGAAAGGACACACGTTGTTATATTTCCTAGGTATTACAAGCTAGTACAAAAGAGAAATGCTTTTCTTAAATGTGTCTTTTATCTAAACCCTGCATTTATCTGTAAGGTTGTGATCTTAACAGTAGGTAGTGGATGCCTGAGTCTTGTAATATTTGGGGTTACATTAGTCCTTGTGGTCAAGCTGTTGTTTGTATTGTACCATGACTGTTGTCCCAGAGAAGAGTGGAAGTAGCACCCAGTGTGAACTGGACCAGTACAAACAATATTTCAGATGCTTTCTGAGACCTTATGTTCAGTGCAGCTCTTCTTTATGTTAGTAAGTCTTCATCTACCCTGCTACAGTCTCTGTGTACAGCCTGCAAGGGTTGAGACATTTACCCCAATTCATCTTCATCAATTGAAGACAACAGTGGCTTGTTTTATTCCTTTTTTTTTTAATCAGGTACATTAGAAGTCAATCTGTCTTTTAACAACTTTACTACCACACTGTTTGAAAAAAGGTGTTGACCCAAGTTTTTGATACACAGTGGGGAAACCCCATCATGCTATGGAAATTCAGTTGATCCAGAAAGAGTGTAAGACAGAGTTCTTTGCTTTTCTTTCAAAATTACAGCAGTTTCTGCAGACACAAATCTTTTCTTCTTCCTTTTAGTTAAATTTTATTATCACTCCAGGAAAAGAAAGAATTGTGATTTTATTTGTTTTCTCAGTTCCTTAAAGCATGAAACATGGGTAGAGGCTTTAGTAAGATTCTGCTCATTCAAAAAACTCACAGCCACCAAATCTTTTCCAAGTTTTTGTTTGTATCCTTTTTGTTTTGCCGGGGTTTTTTTGGTGGGTTTTTTTTTTTTTAATTATACATCTTTAAAGATATTTGGACAACGAAAGTACCAACAGATTCTTGTCTGAAGAAAAAACACACTGTTGTGTATTTCACTGTTTGGAAACAGACCCTGCCTTGTCCTGAGTGCCATGCAGTGTCATGAAAAATTCCAATGTTCTTTTTACTGCTCCAGTTGAGTGATGACCAAAAGAATTGTCCAAACCAGAAGAAATACAGGGAGCCACAACAAAACTGGAAGGAGGAAGGAAATGCCAGTAGAGGTAATGCCCACATCTGTGTCCACAGTGGTGAGCAGACCTGGCCTCTGGTTTAAGAGGAATAATCTGTCCTCCTTACAAAACAAAGCAAATTTCATCCTTCCAAAACAATCAGGAAGATCTACACGTGTGGTCAACTCGGGGTCTGTTGGAGCCAAGGGGAAGACACACACTAACTTCAGGACAACCATAATACTTGATCTACTTTGAAAGCATTAAACCATTAGTATTGGAGATTCTTTGATTTTTTTTTTTTAGCATTTGACTTGTGTGTTTTACTTGTATGTTTCTGTGTTAAACTACTCCATATCAGGACTAGTTGCTACAGTTTCCTCTGCAAGCTCCTTTTTTTCTTCATTTCTTTCAAAATAACGTGCCATCTTTCCAACATAAACACCAAAGGGAAATAGATGAGTGAGTATGTAATCACAAAACTATCTCAGGCAGCAGGCTTCTGAAATGTGTTAAAACCTCAATCACAACATGCTTGTGCTCCTGCCAGTGCCTGATGAATATCCTTGCCATTTATCCTCTCTTCTGGCCACTTCCCTTGGAATACTTGAAATATAATTAGCTTTTTCAAACACAGTTTCCTATAAAACAGCTGCAGTCATTGTGCAATTGTCCAAAAATAAGGTAATACATTGCACATAATATCCAAGAGGATTTATGCTAAGTTGCGCCTTTGTTAAGTGAAAGAAAAGTGTGAAATTAAATAAACTTTATCTCCTTTTTTTTAATTGCAGGAAAAATTTCAGAAATTTCTATTGCTGGGTTTTTTCCCCCCTACATTTAAATGTTTATGATACAAAAAAGGGGCACTGGGTGACAAATTTTTGAATACCTAACTTGCATGTTGATGCCCAGCAGTACTTCCCTGGCATGGCTGGTCCCTCCTTCCACCTTCAGCACCTTCCAGAAGCTGGGCCACTGAGAGGCTCCTTCAATAATTAGATATTAATTGCTATGAGATCAGACTCTCATGGTGCAGGTGAATGCCCTAAAAGACACCAGAACATTGAGTAACTTCATGCATGTTTTACTACTTCTGTCAGGAAGACATGAAGAACAGATTTCACAAAAAAATGGTTTCTTAGCCTAAATTTTCTCATGGATCATAAAGCTAGAAAGTAGAGTGATAAGGTTTGAACACCTGTAAACCACATTATACATTTTTCTGATTTAAATATGATGTACTTCCAGACAAAAATATCAATGAAAAATTAAATCGGCGTCATTTATGTTCTAACAAGGGATGGAAAGGAATTAACAAGATAGCAAAATTGCATAAAAATTATTTAGAACGTGGGAAATATGCAGGACCATTTAATGTTTTCCTTTCACTCTTCTCTGTCACATTTTCACTTCTGTTACAAACACCTTCTTCCTCCTGACTTTTATGTTGTCTCTGCAGTTGACCTCTATAAAGTATAGAACTGAAGAAAACCTCTGTATTGCTTTCTTACAAAAGCTGAAATTGTAGCCACTGTAACAGCTTTCACTTTCTCCAGATAGATATAGACACCCTTTAATTTTTCTTATTATATCATTAATTTTTTTTATAAGGTTCCAAATCACCTTGTGCCATAGTTTCACAGCTGGTTTGTGACAGACATATATCTCCACTTCTGAGGTATTTCAAAGGGAGCACTCTAAGGTTCCAAGTTAAGATGTTCCTTGAATTTCTTCTCGGAAAGGCTTTTATCTCTGTCATTTGTGGCACGTACGTTTTGTAAATAAACTGGAGTTTTCACTTCCCTGCTTTGTTATTGGAAGCTATGATTTGGGACTGGAGCCATTCTGTCCCTCTGTGAAAAGACACTTGTTTATGTGTTGTCTAGAGTATTGGGGCCTGCTTGCCAGAGGATGTACAGTAGATGTGACATCTCAGCACAGCCTATTTTGTCTGCCCTTGCCCTGATTTAAACAGTTGGGTTGAGAAATATTTTTTTTTTCCCATAGCAGGTTTCTGCCAGTAAAAAAAAGATAAAATGAGTTTATGATTTTGCACCAATTCAATGCTATAAACCTCCTGGCTTCGTTTATGGATTTTCTACATAAAACTGATGGAGCCTCGCTTGGCATTATGTCTTCCAAGAGTAAAATTATTATTCAATTGAAATTTCTGTTTATACAGTCCATTTGATGATTCATTTAGCATATTGAGAAAACATAACATCTTACTAGCTACTAGAAAATAATAATAGCTTGGAAGCTTTTTGTTTTGGTTGGAGCATCCATTACTTATCAGGTGACTTATAGAAAGGGGACATTTTAATCCTGGAGGAATATGATCCCTGTCTGCTCCTGACTTGAGGCTACTTAACTCTTTGAGTCTGTTAATGAAATGCTGTGGTAACGCAGACTTATCCTCTGAAATGGCACTGCTAAAGTACAAAAATAAGTGAGGGACAGCTATTTCAGGTGTAACCATTGTGAATAAATTGTTCTCTTCTATAGGCTTAACATTTATAGCATAATGGAGGTAAAAATGAAGGTTAGGAATCTTCCTCTGCTCAGCTCAGACCTCATACCCTCCTCAGGCTGATCCCTTACTGAACCAACTTCAGCAACCCAGAGCACAATCCTACAGAAGAAGGGCTCTTAGAAAATGACATACTCCCCACATCTGTGTTAGATAACAAATGTTCTTTGTGGCACAGAAAAACCTGAACTTTGGTGACAACTGTATTTTCTGTAAATGGTGAAAAGAGAGAGGTTTAATGTCCAAGACACACTTCACCTGTCCCCAGTATTCTTCAATACTATTTGCAGGACAACTGCAAAACTATATTTTGCAGTAAATGTCAAAATATTAGTGAATCTTCAAATCTACAGAAGTGATGAGAAAACAGCTGCATTATAGGGTTCACACAAGAGTCCTGGGTGAAAACAAAAGATGATTTAAGATTGTCTTTCTATAAAGTGATAATGACCTACTGAAGTGTAAACCTCTTGGAATAAAAATTCTTTGGTTTCTCTCTGTGTTAGTTCTCTCATTTGGTCTTTCATCACGTCTGCTGAGTGCTGCTTCCTTGTGACTAGGGATAATTATATAATGAAGTCCTGTATGATTTCACTGTTTTCCAGAATTTTTTCTATTGTACTGGAAAGTGATTTTCACATTGCAAATTCTTCCTTCATCACAGAAGAAGAGAACACCTTATAAGAGCTTTGTTTTCTCTTTAACAATAGATATCTAAACTCAACAAATTTTGATGATAATTACAAATAACTGTATTTCACTGAAATCACTCGGGTTCAGTTGACCTGTCATTTAAAAAGCACTGTTTTCACTTTGACATAACATTGAAACTGGGTCTTGTGCCATGAATGAGTGCTAAATCAGGAGGAGGCGTATTTTAAAGTGACAGGTATAATTTCCAAACACTACCTTATTGTTCTAAATTAAATAATTATCTGAGGACATAACTTAGCACTCTTTATCGTGACCTTGCTCCATAAACTCTTAAAAGGTGGGTTTTTTTAGTGCTTTAAATTGTGTTTCACCTGGAATAACTATTGAGGAACATAATAAAAAAAATATTAATTTTAATATTTTCTCAGCGAGACTGTGGTCCTCCTGTCCTCACATGAGGAGCATCTGTGATTCTATGCTCAGACAAGTGTTTTTCAAGATACAAAATTATGTATTTTACTCTAATACCTTAGTCTTTCTATTTTTAATGCTTGCAAAAGTGTTGTCCCTCTATGTCTAAATCAGCTTTGAACTATTTTTTTTATGAAACACTGATTACTGTGACAGCTGTGGTGATGGCTGCTGTTGTGGTTAGGCAGGACCCTGGTGATCCTGAATCAGTTCATTAGAGCTTGGGAGAGGGTTTTTTGCACATCAGATTTGCTCTCTCTTAAACTGCTCTCATAACTTTTCTTGAAGTCAATTCCTATGGTATCAGTTCAAGTTGCTCTTTACTGAGATTTGACCTGAGAATGCTTAGCAGGGATAAAAAAAACCACTGAAAAATAAAGAAATTGGTCAATATGGGAATCTTTTCTAAATGGAAACAGATTTAATGGCACTCAAAGAACCATGATGTGTCGTAAAATTTCCTCATTTTCACTGGATAGGATAACTGACCCTAAAGCAGGTAATTTTACATACAACTAGGTTAGGAGATTCTTTAATGTTTTCAGTTGCCTAGCTTCTTTAAGTTAACCTGGGAAAAATGAGAACACTATAGAAATAAGCACTTTATTGCAGGTGATTACTAAAAGAGATGCTTGCAATGTCAACCTCACACAAATCAGTGTGAATTTAAGTATCTACCTTATCGACTTTGCTTTCCTAATATCCATTGCATTTGTGACTTGTCTGAAAAAGCATTGTTAATAACTGAAGTAATATTTGAAGACAGTGTCCAGTGTATCTAAGTGAGAGAAGAAAACTTGTTCTCTAACCCTAAAGATGTGGGTATGGACCAGGCTCATCATCAGCTGAATGCAAGAGAATGACTTAATAACTTGTGTATCTAGATTTTTAGCATAGATTTTTGATGGTATGTAATACTACACTTCAGCTTAGTACAGTTTTATGAAGAATGCTTTAAAATATTTTGACTGTCCCTGATGGCTGGAAGATACAACATTAAAAAAAAAAAAATCAAGTAGGATTACACCTTTATTGTTCCAATGAACTGCAGCTGGTTGTCTCACTGAGAGCTCAGAATGCTGACAGAAACTTGTGGTCATTAGACATAACCTGCCAAAATCAGTTTTTCACTAAAACAAGGTGAGAAGACCCTAAAAAATAAAATAATAATTTTTGTTAAGTCTGGCTAAAAAGTAAAACCTGTCTAGCTATTTTTTTTGCTTTATTTTGTTGGGGTTTATTTGGTTTTGGTTTTTAGGGGTGTTTTTGAATTTTTTTTTAGGGTAATGCTTGTAGTTCCACATTGTATGAGCTTTAAGACGCAATGACTTTCAGCAAAGTTTGAATTCTTCAATGCCCAGGACATGGCTGAAATGGAAGACAGGTTGTGAAATAATTTAGATAGTTTTGAAAGTAGGATGACCTAACACTTCAAAAGTAAAATTCCAGTATGTTTCCTATTGTCTTTGTTGTCTGGGACTCAAGAATCAAACTCTGACACCAGTGTACCATCCAGTCAAAGTATCTGTAAAGCAATTCAGTTATTAGTTGAACATGAAATCACTGAGAACATTTTTATTCCTGTAATACAAGAAGATAAAACACACTTGTGTTGCTCTATGTTTTGAATGTGTTGTTTATGTGTTTTTTTTAATACTGGAAATGTCTTCGTGTAACTTCAGTTTAATTATGAAAAAGAAAATAATATGTCACAAATGAAAAAAAAGCGTGGCAGTCTCCTTATTGTTTTATAGCAACAGGAAACAAGAGCAGTATAGACTTTTCCATGCCTGCTGCCCCAAGGTGAAGAACTTTGCAACCCTTTTTAGGGGGGGTTAGGATTAAGATACGTTTCCAAATTGGCAGTTACTGAAAATTTGCTGCTTTTTGGTTTTTAAACTGCTATACATTTTGTCTTTGGCTCAGAACTGAAGTTATTCTAAGCCTTTATAAAGTGTTTTAGAAGTTCTGTTTATTTTGAAAACCTCTTTCTTGATCAAGCAAGCAGAATCAATATATGAGATGTTTCTAAGGTCCTGGAATGTAACTTTAAGAAATTACAAGAGCTGTATATCTAGAGCCAAATCCCTGCCTTACACAAAATGTACCAGTGATAAATGAAGGTCTTACTGACCTAATAAAATGCTACAGATTGATATTCCTTTTGTTAAGCAGCCTGTAATTTCATTAATTTTATTGACAGTAATTATAACAAGTTGGATTTATGGCAGCCATAAAGAAAAGTTAGTCAACCACATGAAAATGTCAGCACGCTCACTTTGGTATGAGTAGACTGAAGAGATTTTTTGTTGGGGTGGTGGTTGCTGATCTGCTGTCTTCATCCTGCAGTTGTGCTTGAGGGAAATTTGTAAAGAATAGGGAAAGGTGCTTTCAGTGTCCCTCGTGCTGTCCCGTTTGCAAAACTGAAAAGATGTTATTGTAGCCTTGTGACTTTGGAAATGAGGAGGCATTTCTTAAAATTGCCAAGAGAGTTCCTGGTAGAACTCTAGGACACACCAAGCTGTCCATTCAGCTGGATTGTAAGAACTGAACTTTAAGTGAGGATTTTCTGTTCATTTTCTGTTCTTTTTCTCCATGGGTTGAAGTGAGAATGTAACGAAACCGTGCATTTTTTGAAACGAGCAAGTTGCCGCTCCACTGATTTGTTGGAGACTTGCCCGTGCTGAGAATGCAAGACCAGGCCTGCTCATACCAAACAGGTGCCAACATTTCTGTACAGACCTGGGCAGAAACTAGCACAGGTTGCTACTGGTGGAGGACTGTGCAAACAAACAGGGGTAATGTCACCATGAATTTTCTTGCTTAGGCAGAGCAGCACCTCCTGTAAAGAGTGAATATGAAGATAACATATTCATGTTCCTATGTCTTCAAAATGGGCATCTTTTCTAAATAACATTATGCCCTTATTTAGCACAAATGGGGAGTGAAGATTGTGTAGTCTGAGTTGAAACTAAGAAATTAGAGGTTTGTGCCTTTTAACTAGGAATTACCTGGAGACAACACATACCAAAAAAAATTTTAAATTTCATAAAAGCTCCATTAGAAGATTGGCTCCATACTAGAGAAGTTACTGGATAGCAAAATATTTTCAAAATTCACCAGATCTCAGAGCATGTCCTAAAAAAATATGGGTAGATACATGAAAGTTGAAAATAAACTCCAGGAGGTCTGTGAAATCAGTAAAATATTTTTGGTGAGAAGATTTTAAAACAAAATTTCTAGACGAGAAGTACTTTTAAGAAAAAAGACATTTACAATGCCGGGTCTTAAATATAGAAGAAAAGGGTCCACTACAGCTGTGCCAGGCACCTGTTTGTGCTGATGCTCAGTTATAAAAGACTTGAAAATAGTAAGAGAGGATGCATAAAATCATAAATTTTGGGAAATTTAAAAATCATAAAATCTTTGTTTAGCTTCCATACTTTTTTCTCCAGCACAAAATAAGTTTTTTTTGCTGATTACATTGGACAAATTGGTTGAGCTTGTCTTTCCTCTGTCCTGTGTTCCCAGCTAGGAGGACAGTGCTCTAGTGGAGAATTCAAGTAAAAATATGGAGGTTTTATTTGGGTCTTTCTGAAAAGGTTTTTAATTTCTATATTAACATGATGAAAAGAAATGGTTTAAAATGAAAGATGAAAGATGGTTTAATGTGTCATTTCAGTAGCCATTCTCTTCTAGCTTCATCTCTCTGGTTCAGCTGAAATACATCAGCCTTGAACCTTCCTTGCAGCAGTGGTACAGAGGGGGGTAGCAAAGTAATTGTATAGGCAAGTGCTGATTTAGTAACCCTTGTTTTCTAAGATTGGTAGTATCAAATCTTGTCAAGACTTTCCTAAGGCAGTATCAAATCTTGTCAAGACTTTCCTAAGGCAGATTTCTTGCTGGTGGCCTGTCTTCACTGCTCCTGTGGTTTAAGAAATTTAATTAAATTAATAGTACTCTTACTTCATGACAGGTTATCTTTAATCAGGAACCTCAATGTCAAAAGGTAGCACATTTGGAAACCATGAAGATATAAGCAGGATAGAATACTGGCTTTGTAGATGTATTTTAAAATTATCTGAAGTCCTAAGATGGCTCTATTTATTCAAATATGCAGCTGTTAAATATTCCCAATCAAATATTTGCTATGAACAGAATTTCAAACATTTTAGAAAATGGGTGTGTCACCACTATGGTCCATCCTGCACAAGCCAATCCTCTGAAGAGTGAAAAATATCTATGTATGAAAAACTGATTGTTATAACTTGTTTCATAAAATCAAACAAAATATTGCCCATAACCAAAACATTAAATATGCTGTGAGGGGTCTCCACAGGGCAATTTTATTTGAAAATACCATTTCTAGGCATGTACTGAGTTAAGATGTGACCTCTTCATAGACTGCAAAATGAGTGCTAATTCATATGTATCTGTAATCTATTCTTTTGTTGTTGTTGTTGCCTAGGGAGCCACCCCCAGTGCAACTGAAAACTATTTTAAAGTATGGTATTCAGTTTATATCTGGCAACTTAATTAATGCATATAATTCTAAATGTGAAAAAAAAAAAAAAAAGAAGAAATGTGTTTCAAAAAGAAGTAGCTACCCCTGGAATCTTGTGCATTTACTGTACAAGAAGAGAAAACTATCACTGCCATGTTATAGGTGTAGTTTAGTAATAGAAAACTTGGAGTAGTGCCCCTCAAACTATTTCAGTTAAATCTGCATTACTTTATTTCCTTACATTGTAATGCTGCAATGTCTATCAGCAAGAATGTGAGTCAGCCTCCCCCTCGCCTGATTCCTTTGTGCAGATAAGGCATTTCAAAGTTGGTAGCTGTGCAGTAGATTGTGCCTGTGGTAGGGCTCCTATAGAGCTAGAGACACACCACATATAAAAATAAGGAGTGCACACAGAGTGAAATCATCATCTGTTACAATTTCAGTACTGCTTATTTCAGTTTACATTAAGCAAAGATATGGTTTGCATACCACAGAGTCATAGGAGGCAGGAAATGTGCATCCTCTGAGTGATTCATTTTGCCTTTAGACATACAAATATTTCCTCATCACCTAGATTTGCCTTCTTACCACTGCTTTGAAAAGTTTTATTTCCCTTGTTTCATTTATCTTGACACACTGTTGTACAATTTTTTTTTTTTTATCAAAGAGAACAACTTTTCAGTAAAAAATATCATTCTTCCCAAAAGTGATAGGGATGAATTTCTGTTTATACACACTTCTATGTATTTAGCATGTCCTCTGTTTTAGCCAATCAGCACAACTGCATCTTGCATGGTACTACAGCTTCCTTTTTCCAGGCTCAGACTTCTTGAGAAGCACAGCCAACCTGCAAGCCCCACTCCAGGCACTGGCACTCAGATTTTGCCTCTACCTAGACTTGCCCAGGTCCAGGCATCTGTCAAAGGGACACAAAGATCACCAAGTGCAATGCAGAACTGCTTTTTCCCTCTTCTATCATATTACAAATCAACATTTTTCCAGGAAAACTTTCCAGGAGGAAAGGCAGTGTCATGATCCAGGACTCAAGGATGGCTCTTGCTGCTATTCAGTTACCTTAAGACCATCCTTTTCTTAAGTATCTTTGATCTTGTGCAGCTAAAATTGCTATAGTTTTGTGCTTATTTCTGACAAATAAGATACTGAATTTTGAACCAAAATATTAAAAAATATCTGCATATTCAATGGGGACTGAAGCCTTAAGAGAAAAAATTACCCTGCCGATCACATCTTTGAATGGCCAGAGAACCTGGAATTTTATTTTTCTGCTGGAATTTTCTGATGGAATTTCCTTCTTACATCACATCACATCACATCACATCACATCACATCACATCACATCACATCACATCACATCACATCACATCACAGTGATCACACCCAAGCTGGTCACACTTTGCACTTTCTCAGGCCTCAACCCAGATGCCCAAACCTCCCACTTTAAAGAACAGAAAAATTTCCTCTGAGTTTCTGGGTTGTGACAGGGATTTTTTTGTATTTTATGTCATTTGCTAACTTAGTCAGAATATAATGTAAATTGTGAAGTTGAGGTTTTTCCAAATCTCATCGACAACTACAACATTTCTCTTATGCAGAGTTTTAGTATTTAATTAATACTCAATTGTCATAATATGTAGCTATAATGTGTATAATAATGTATAGCTATATTATTTGGCTGAGGGACTTGAAATTTCAGTTGTTTGGAAGGAGGCAGAGAATTTCCATGGCTTTATACCTCTTATACTTTTCATAAGTAGAAAATAAGGCATTTCAGATGCATATAATATTCACCAGATTTTAAACTGCAATGTAATGAAGAGTCTCATTCACTACTGAGTGTGCCACAAAATGCAGTATCAGAGTACAGAAGTTGGGCAGAGACAGTCCTCCCGTTTTTCTTCTCTTCCTGGCATCCTGAAGGAAGGAATACAACTTAGAGGGTTGGGGGTAAAAAAGACATGGCCTATGATGAGGGAGATCATAATATTATCAGAGGGACAAAGGAGAGTTACAAAACCAGGAAGAAAATAAAAATTGTGTTAAATTATTTAGAATTGGAAAGCAAACATGCAGGTAGGAATTGTGTGCTGTGTAAGTGAAAAGTCTATAGAGTAATCAGAAAATTCTACAAGCTGCTTTCCAGAACCTGGAAATAAAGCCAGTGCTGTCAAAGTTACACATCTTACCCACACATGGAAAGTTAATAATTTTTCCATTTACCTTTCTCTCCTTGCTCCCATCATAACAGTCCACAAGAGGGCTTAGCAGCTGGGGCTGTCTGCTGGTGGGGCTGAACCTCCTGCTGGGCAGATCTGGAAGAGGCAGTGGTACTACAGGAAAATATGTGGCATGGATCACTGCTGAAGTGTGTGTGGGTGAGTGAGGAGACAGCAGAGAGGCTGGGGTGATGGAGGAACAGAAAAGGGCTGACAAGAGGAGGAAACCCATGAAAGCCTTGGGAACATGTAAAAGAAGATTCAGCTGGGGTCTTGGCATCCAGCTAAAAACAGTTTGAGGAGTATTTTCAAAATTCATTTGATAAACTGCCTCTTGTTTGTAATCACAAAACATGTTGAGGCCTGGCTCCCAGCTTTGCTCTGATCCCATTCTGCCACGTGCTTTGTGGGGCTTTTTGCTCCTGATGAAGTGCCATGTGATCTTTCTTACTTGCAGGTCTGAATATTGATTTCTGCTCTGTAGTGAGTTACTTCATGACAGTCTTGAATCCACCAACCACTGAAAGACATTGATCACAAAATTCCTTGCAACCACTTTGGTCTGAATTTATCACTTAAGCTATCATGCCTGAACCCTGTGATGCTCTGACTTAGTCTTCTCTGGGTGAAAGGGCAGAGATGAAAGAATTCCAACTAACTAACTGTTCTAATCCTTCTTGAGCTCATGACAAACATTTATTTTTACACCTCTCCTGTTACTCAACTGTGACTCCTTTTTATTAAAGAACCTTCCTTCTTTCACAATTCCAGCCTTCATATATTGGAAAGCTAGCAATTTTATGCAGAATTTTTAATTTTCTTTATGCAAGATTTGGAAAGCTCTTAGTAAAATCTGTAGAAGGCAATAGAACAGAATCTGTATGTATTTGAATTTATATACAAATATACTCTGCATCATCATTGGTACTATAAAATGTATTGTAATGAAATGGCTTTTGGGGCTTGTCCCAGAAGTGATTGAAAGTTTTCCAGAAGTTTCACAAATGTACTTGCATTTAGCTGGGCAAAGTTCTGATTTTTCTCAAAATATGAAAATCTTCATTTCGCATCAATGAAATAGGGAAAATGATAATATTTTATTATCTCCCTCTAAGAATTCATTTAACTTTTATTTCAAATCAAGACTAACAATTTTAAAACATTGGTATTAAGGTATTTAGCAAAGTGTGTCCTTGGTGGAAAGTAGTATAAGAATAGATCAATATGAAACCACAGCCCAGAGTTCTTTCTGCAGGAGGCTGCAGAGAAGCTGACAAGGATAA
The DNA here is from genome assembly GCA_013399225.1 of Rhipidura dahli. Classification (NCBI taxonomy): domain Eukaryota; kingdom Metazoa; phylum Chordata; class Aves; order Passeriformes; family Rhipiduridae; genus Rhipidura; species Rhipidura dahli. The sequence goes on from VXAC01005937.1 coordinate 436,386, forward strand.
CTCACTCATCAACTTGTTACTAAGATAATGGCAAGACCTGGCTTTAATTCTTTCTGGTCTTAGATTAGTTAGAAAGTATCTCGACTCTTCAAAGCCCATATCTTACTTAAGTTCTTGTGAAGAGCTACCTCCCTCCAGCCAGGTAATTCTTACTCTTTGAATCACATATAATTTACTGAAACATGAGTTATTCTGCATTTGTTTAGAATGGATGGTAGAGCTGTAAGGCAGAGCAGGAGCCTGAGCTGTTAGAGAAAGCACTGCCACTATTGTTGCTGGGCAGAAAAATGCATGCACGTCGTAGAATTGCTGGATTCAGGTGACTCATTAAATTTGATTGCATCTTGATCTTTTCAGTGCCTAAGCTTACAGTGCCCCTTGCTGCCTAATTCCTTGGGCTCCTGCCTCTAACAGTAGCATGTGTGCAACTGTCAAGGTTTCCCTTGGATTGCAGGCTGAATTTTAGATTTAGCACCTGTTTTTGGGATCAGCAGCCACATAGGTATGCACACACAGACATATCATGGTCCATCATGTTGTTCCTATCGTGCCTTCTTGGAGGAAGAAACACAGAGAGGAGGAGAGCAGCGAGATTCCTAAAGGAGCAGAGAGCCTGCAAGGCTGCACCACAGGCAGCCACCACCGCAGTGTCTGCTTTCACAATGCTGATCAAAGTGTGATAAAGTGTGTAGGTCACGGTCATGAGTACCTGAGAGCTGACTGTGGCATGAGAGCTGATGCTCCCCACTGGCAGCCACTGTTTGCTTTTGGCTGTTGACTCAGAGCTGAGATGTTGTCTCTTGTTACCAGCTCTGTGCGGAAAGTGCCACTGCCTTACGCTGTGCCCGCAAATATTTGCTGGATCTTTGGACAACCAGCTGGATCAGTGCAAAGGAGACAATCAGAGAAGTGCATACAGACGGGTTACTATGGGGTCATGTCTAGGCTGCCACCAGCTTTTATATATTGTCCCTGCATAAAAACAATAGGTGCCACAGGGAAGAGGTTAACCCTTTGGGATTTCATCCCTGCTACAGATTCTCTAGGAATCAAGAGAAACCTGTGTGCCAGTTTCTCTTTCTCAAAATAAGTGATGGCTTTCTTTGTATTAATTGAGCAATCATCTCCAAACATATGACTTTAAAGAATTGTGAAGTTGTCATCCAGAATTAATTTTTTTATATTCCTATATCACTGAGTATTTTAATATGATGACACTTATGATTAAATAATTTATTAAGGATTTTGCCTCTTTTAAAATTGGTTGTTTTTTGATAACTGTATCAGCATGGCTGAGAAACTTGAGATAATTTAATTGCTATTATATTCTTTTAGACTATATCTAAACTGTTTTAATCAAACCAAACTTTAAATAAGTTGCTATTTTGATTTCCTTTGAAGCCTTTTCCTTTGGAATGCCACATGACTTAAAAAATATGGTGTGACACTAAAGTATTCTTCACACTCTCTTGATTACAGAGCAGCTTGAAAATACCAATCCTATGAGTTCAAAATTAAAAAGACAAGTAAAAACCCTATTTTAAAAATATTAAATTTAAAACTAGTGAAGTTTATTTTTGAGATCTGTCTCAGAATTGTCATTAAACTCGGGTGCAACAGTTTGAATTTTGGGGCTTTTGATACTTCACAGTATATGGATTATGCTCCTTGTGGACAAGGTCATACTCAACACAGCGTTTCTGTAGAGTCAGGTTAAGTTTAGAGCCTTAAATATAAAAGCACCTTTGCATTTACTCTTTAGAAACTGAAGACTTGCTGCTATAGAGATTTTACTTAGTAAGGGCATAAAAATAATTTTACAAAAATAAGACAAACTCCAATTATGTTGCTAGTCAGAATTATTGCTGTTTCAAATATTACTGATATACCAATCAAATTTGTATTATTTAATAATAATTTTTTGTAAAATATTTGTATAAAATAAATACAGGAATGTAATTACCTATGAAATACTCGTTATTTTATTATTAAAATTAAGCTATGAAGAAGTATTACATAGTGTTAGAGAAATAATTTAGTGCTAACGTGAAAACAAGAATATATATATTTAATGCTGATATAGAAATCTGGTCCTAGTCTTACACTAATTTCCATTGATTTTAATAAATATCTCATATTTTTAACAATGCAATTATTGGCATTTTCACTATTTAGCTGTAGTTACTATTGTTCTATTTGCTACCTTCTCAAAAGAACACTTAAGGACATACCTAAATCCAGTCTAATGAGCATTTATGTATATTCCTAAGAGTATCTTAGAAGGTGTAAGAGGTGTGCTCTTGGGGAAGCTGCTTGGGCTGCAAACTGAGGCTTCTCTGGAGCAAAGGTAGCAGATGTTGGTTGTGCTGTATTATATTTTCTGATTGGTGAGGGTTTTTTTCACATAGATTTCGTATGGGAAAATATTTTATTAAACTTTTAATATCTTTGATTTATTGTTACTGAAAGACATAATTTAAAAATATACCCAGCACAATGCTTGCTCTGGGACTTGCATGCATTTTTCAGAGAATCTAACACCATCAGAGCAAATGGTGGGTGGGAACACACTGATGCCACATCCTTGAACTCCTTTGTGTGTTAAGAACAATGTCTCTTTTAAACAGAACATATATCTTAAATAAATCTGCTAGAATTAAAGGGGATAAAAATTAAGAACACTGTAGAACTTGCCTGTTGAAATTAATCTTTTCTTCTGTATGATGGGTGGCGGTGACAGTAATTTGCCGCTGTTTAAAAAGTGAGAGGAATGTAATGTGCGTTTTGGGGTATCAAAGTATGACTTTACCCAATAATCCTGTCATCAGCTCATTTATTGCTTGCGACTTTAAATAGTTCCCTGAGAGCCCGGCGAGAATACCAGAGCAAAGTGGGGGAAAAAAAAAAAAAAAGAGGACTCGTAAAAGAAGAAGTCATAAAGTCTGGAGCTCTCGCCAGATTTCCTTTGGAAGGTGAGGTGTGGCCGGGCTGTGCGCGGAGCTGCCGGAGGAGCGGCCGCCCTCCCCGCAGAGCCAGCCCCGGGCTGGCCGGGGGCCAGGCAGCCAGACGCCAGCGCCGGGCTCCCAGCGCTGGGAGAGGCCGCCCGGCCTCCCCATACAATGGAATTATCTCGGGCCAAGCACCACCGCAGAAACTCTCAATGCTTCCTGTCCTCGGAGCACGGAGTGTCCGCTTTCCAGCCGCTGGCTGACACACTCGGCAGCGCTCGGTCGCCAGTCTCGCTGTGTAAATGTCTAAAGCCGCCTCTTTCCTGGGATTTACAGGCACCGCATGCAGTAATGCGCTGTATTTTTAGGCTCTGCTGTCATGATCGACAAGATCGTGAGTCACGCAGGGAAAGAGAATAAACTTCTATTTCATGTTCTAAAACACCGGCAGAATCTTATAGTAAAAAGTATATAAGTTCTGTAATAATCTAACATTTTCTGTCAAAACAAAAAGTCAATTTTAATCACGTCTAAAGGGAGCAGAATATTTAAAATCAATTCTTCTGTTTGCCTTCATTTTAATTACAGTAAGGATTTGAGAAATTTTAAGAATCATTTGAAGTGAACTATCTCACAATTGGAAAGGCAGAAGACCTGCTAGAAAATACCTCTTATTTTGCATGGCATCTTTTAAACAAAAACCCTGAGATCAAGTCCGATATTGTCTTTCATGCGTGTTTCTGACTTGGTTTTGTCTCGTGCTCTTGAGATATATTATGTGCCCACTGGTGGTGAGAAATAAAATATTAGCAACTGGGTTATTAATAGTTAATAAACATTCCCATTCGTTGTAATGTAGAAAACTAGTATCTGTTCAGTATTAATGCATTTTAAAGACACAGTTGTTTCAGAAAATATAATTTATTATATATATATACATATGCATCTGTGTGACTGTGTTTGTACAGCAGTAGGATGGCAAAGAGCCTCCCAGTTTCATTTAAATTAGGCCTGTGTCTAGCAGAGTATCTTCCTGGTGGAACGAGGGAATAGACACCACCAACAGCAGTTAAAAAGCTCAGCTTCTTACTTTGATTTCTGTACAATAACTGAATCTCGTGGTGGAAAGAAGGAAATATCTTCCATACTTATTAGTGCTTAGTGTTAAATATTTCCCTTACGTAAGCAAGGGCATGTCCATTATGTTAAGTGGAATATAGAGGGGATAATTCACATCTCATGAAGTGCAACACTTTTATTAGGACAGTAACTGTAGTTTAGGTAAGGTCTATAATGTCAACACTGGGATTATGCAACTGTGAGGTGATGAAAATATACAAGCTACAAGTTTTAAACTGTTTCCTTTTTTTTTTTTTCCAAAAGAGACCATTATATTCATCATTCTTACCAGTCAGGGTGGTGCATTCATCATAAGATGACATGGTTTTGTCTACATAGTTTGACTCAGATGGCATTATTTGGAGGACAGTAGTTTTGTGTTAACACGACACCAAGTATCTCAGTTTGACACATCAAAGAAACAGAAAGGAATTTGTCATGTTTATACACTGCTTAATGGCCATTAGATTTTTTTATTCAATTCTTTTGTACTTTTCTTTGCAATTTTTATCTTTAAAATGAATAAATTACTGACTTGCCTCTATCTCAGGGAAGTTTTAATAAAATTTCAAGTGTAGAAGGTATCCTGGTATCAGGAAAACATTTGCCATATAGTTAACTATATTTGCCATATAGTTATCACTTGATTACTGGCTAAATCTCTAATTCTCTTTACAGAAAAGAAGGTTCCACTGGTTTTTCTATGCACTGGGGGTATGCCAGTCTCTCCTTGTACCGATTCTCATAGCTAAAACAATAACATTCAGATTAGTAAAATCAACTTAATAGATATACAATAAAATGTGCACACAAGAGTTAAAGCAGGACCAAATTGAGGTACTGCTTGTTCTAAATTGATGGTGAAGGTGCTGTGATGTTTTTTCAGCTATTTCAGTGAGAGCTGCTAATGTGGTCTTGCTCATCACTTTCATGAATGGGTTTTTTTTTACTATTTTGTCTACTAGACCTGTAGTAGGAGGTATATGATTTTTTTTTAAAGATTTTAAAAAAGACAATTTGCCTTTGATTTTCCACAGTCCTGTTGGCTGAATTGCTTGGAATTAATAAAGTACAGAAAAATAGTTTCTTCAGTGGATACATTTTAGTTTTGCAGTTTCCTTGATATGGCAATGAAGCCCTTAAATCAATCAGGTGACTTCACAGGTATTGCTGGTTTATTGAGGAGTCATTCTTGCATTTGGAGCTATACTTGTAACTCTCCCATCTGTACAAAGCTAACTGTACTTTTAGAATCCTATGTGTGCCATTAAGATCAGGCATTTCAGCTTAGTTTGAGTCAACTTTACTAATAAAAGGAAAAAACACCCCACCATTTTCACACAAAAATGTTGTCAGTAACTTCTTTCACACACTGTTGCTGGTGGAAGTGTAGTTTCTGCACTATCTCCATCAGACCAATAAGTCCTCCATTCTCAAGTGCCAATTTGAATGTTAATTTTCCTGCAGGTTTCATTACAAAAATTGGAAGTGTTTATAACTACCAGAATATTGGATATAAGTTAACATTTTCAGTAAAGAATTTGTCCATACCAAAATTCCATGTATTTTTATTTGTTTTCTGAAAAGTGTCTAAAATATAATCTGAAAATCAACTGGAAAACAGTTCATAAAGTCACATCTATGGCTGCTTCTGGCTCATCAGATAACACACAGCATTTGTATGATTCTTTCCCTTGTTTATGAAGTTTGGCATAATTTTGTTTTGATTTTTTTTGCAGGATGAGGACTTAAAATTCTCCGTTTCTTATATGATGTTTTAAAGAGAGCTTATTCACTGGTCTATGAAATTCTTCCCTCCTGCATTTCTGTCAGTGTACCCATCTTACCTCTGCATAAACCCCAGCTGTAGTTCTTTGGACTTTGGTTTTACTACGTGATCATATGAATGACATTCCACAAGAATAAATATGTTCATGACAGGCATCAATCCCTTATTTATAAGATCTATAGAAAAATACTTGTGTGACAGAAAGGGGAAGCAGTTCTTACCTGAATAATTAATATACATTGATCAGATTACAGACACATGAATTTTAATTAAGGACAACTAGTTTTCTTTTGATCCATCTTCAGAGTCCATTTCAATACATGAATTGTATTTATGATTACATCTGTTTCTTCTGTCTGTATGTGCCTTTAGTTCTTTCTGATGATGGCATGTTATTTCATTTAAATGGACTGAAGCTTATTTTCATGTTGCCAGCTTGGGAACTGATAACACAGGATTCAGCCACTGCTTACCTGGAAGCTTAGTTAGTCCTAGAAGCTGATGCTGAAATTTGTGTTATTGGGCTGTATTGGTATCTGGCTTTTGCTGTTTTAAACTGATCCTTGTCTGTCAACACAAGTTAGAGTCACGTTTTGATTGTCATGCAGATACATGTTGTGACTGCCTTTGTCCCTGTATAATATTTAGATACAGTATTTTCTAAATGCATTTAAATGCATTTTTGCTATTGGTTTAAATATTTAGCTAGGAATAAAGGACAATCAGATCCATTAGAACTGACAGCTCCATACGATGTGCTGGAACTGAGGTTTATGCAAGCTTAGTTTTTGCAGTACTGGATAAATAGATGTGGGGAAAATGAATTGGGACAAAAGGGTGTGGAGGTATCAATGAAGACTTGGAAGGTCTGGACAGGGAAAATCATAATTTTGGATGGGAAGGGTAAGGAATCAGCTCATATTTCAGAGAATGATAATAAAGACAGGCCTGAGAAGGTGGGTTTCAAGGGTTATTGAAGATTTGGGTAGGCTATAGACAGATATAATTCTCTCTTGGTCTCATTCTGCTGAAACACATGATCTTTACCTTTTTGACCACTTCATGACTTTTCCTTATATTAGCCTTGACTTCTTGGGCTGCTGGGAAGAAGTAATAGAATAGATTCCTACAGTGATGAAAAGGTAGTAATATTTTTGAATTATTACTTATATCTGCATAGCATGCACTTCAATAGCTGTTATAAAATTGGTCTGACTTTGTATATCCCACCTGCCTGTTGCCCTTGGTACAACTGCATACAGCATTGTGCTGTAAATTTTCACAAAGATTTCCACACGTGTTGAAATCACTGGTCATTAGAATCATAACTTCTGGTTTTAAAGGAAGAGCTTGTATAACACTGCTTGAGTTTGAGACCTTCCCTTGAAATACCGGATTTGTGTGATTGTCAAAACCTTTGTAGAACTGAGAATTACTCACTTCTAAAGCCAAATGAGGAAGGGAAGGCATCAGACATTACTAGTTTTGGTCAGGTAGGAGTTGAAAGATTTCAGTAAGAAATTAAAGGAATTTTAAAAAAAAAATGTGTTTTCAGAAAAAATAGTTATGCAGTTCTTGTGAGATCCCATGATTACGAACAATTTAGTTGATCAATTTTAGGGATGTTTAGATGTTTGTGAGGCCTCCAGTTTCCATGCTACTTCCCATATCCAGGTCAAGGACAAGTGTGTAAGGCAATCTTCATGTGACTGTTGAGATCACTTTGAGATGGTTCCTGTGCTTAACCAGTGTCTGACTAAGTTATTACTATGAACACATCACTATAAATTAAGATGAGAAAGAATGAGGGAACAAAGGGAAGAGGAAATGACTGAACTCAGATTTCTGAAAATGCTCCAAAAAAACAATTCTCAATCTATGGTGATGGAATTCTTGAAACTACTTTCAAATGCCTACTCCAAATTTATCTCTAGTGAAAATCTGAACTTGGTAGTGTCCTGTTATATGTGAATTTGGCCACCAGCTTTAAACAAATCCATTTCATACCTCCACCCTTTCCTCTTAAACGTCCCTCCTTAAAATACACCACTTGCTAAAGGCTCTTAATGTTCAGTTACCATGAAGGGATTTGTTTGTCAGTTTTGTAATTGATCATCTAAATACAGCACATGGTAAGATTAAAAATAAACCAGCATAGCATTTGACTATAATACTTAGTCATTTCCGATCAACTTTTCCGTAATCATATGTTTATTTTACGCTTTGCTTCTTGGACTTTGCTTGCAAATACAAAGTGTGTTGCAAAATTATGCTTAGATGAATACTCAGATTATAAATTTTTGGGGCCAGCAGTTTTGTTTTCATCCATTGCTTTATGTAGCACTAAGTTGAAATTAGTATTTAGTGAAATTATTTGAAAGAATGGTAAAAACTAGTTTAAAAGCTACACAAAATCTTTCAAAAAGGTTTCCTTTAAGAGAGTTTGGGTTTCTTGGTGGAAATATTGAAATGTAAGGCATTTGAGAGATTCAGTTAAATGTGATACATTTGGGTGCAACTGTGCTATGCCCATGAAAAGGACAGAACTGAGGTCCTTTAATGAAGGAACAGAGAATTTTCTGATCTGCATAATACTGTGCAGATGACATGAAAGCAAGGGTAACTGGGATTTATGCCTGTGGTTGTATCACTGAAACACAATGCACTGGGAATCATTCATGCCAAGGTTGTATAATTATTATATGGTTGTATCATTTAGGATATTTAAAGGTCTGGGAGTAGTTGTGGATGGCACATCCCTGGGAAGTGCTCCAGTACAGGTTGCAGAGTCTTGACCAGCCTGGTGTAATGAAAGGTGTCCCTGCCTGTGGCAGGGAGCTAGGTGAGCTTTAAGGTCCCTTCCAAGCTGAACCATTCTGTGATTCCCTGCTCCTTGGTATTTCCTAAATATGACTCCAGGCTGCTCTAGAAGTGTGACAAATATGTTATTTAGCCAGGTACTAAATGAAAATTAATCTCTTTTACTTTGTCTGAATGTGTTCTGTCATTTTAAAAATGACTTTCCAATTGTAATTGTTAAGCATAGGTTTTGAATTATTAAAGCTAGCTTTATCTGTCAGGTCTGCAAACCTTCAGAAGCTCAAGCTCCTATCTGTTTGGACTGACAGTTGATACAGTTTTCAATATATTTTATCAATTGCTATTTTAAGCTCTTTTTTTTGTAACTGAAAGCATGTATCAAACAATTGCAGAAAGTAAAAACTCAATTCATAACTGCACATTTGGATAGAAAATGATGTATTTGGGACTGTGCTGTACAAGGATTAATACATCACTCAGGTGTGGAGAAGCACTACATGATTTGCATTGCAAACCTGTGCTTTGGTTGGATGATGAACACAGAGAATTGGTTCAAATTAATACAAAGAAAGGGGTGGATAATCCAGTTACAGTGTGCAAAGTTGGGGCAGTTTGCCCTGGAGAAGAGAAGGTTGTGTGAAAGCCTCACAGCAACCTCCTGGTGTCTGAGGGGCCACACAGGGACTCCTCATCAGGCACTGCACTGACAGGACAGTGAGTGAGGAGTACAGCCTGAGAGAGGGGAAATTTAGGTTAGATGTAGGGGAGAAGTATTTTCTGTGTGGGTGGTGAGAGACTGGAGCAGGTTGCCCAGGAAGGTCGTGGATGCCCCATCCCTGGAAACATTCAAGGTCAGGTTGGATAATATCCTGAGCAACCTGGTCTAGAGGGAGGTGTCCCTGCCCATGACAGGAGGGTCTAGATGATCTTCAAGGTCCCTTCCAACCCCTTAACATTCTAGGATTATATCTTCAGTCTCACAGATGTTTTCAGAACCTGAGATGGGGAGCAGAGGAGGAAAGGCAGCTCAGAGCTGAGGCTTCTAAGCCTCTGTTGTACATTTGAAACAAAGCATATAAAATATGGTATTTCATTTCTGTGAGAAAGTATCTAAAAAGAGGGATATGGGTCATATCAGAGGGACATTTTATTCTTTAAGAATTACCACCTTCCACCTTTGTAAAATGTGTCAACTTTAGTGGAGATTTTTATAAGGTAGCTTCTTTTAATCAGCATCAATAAGTGCTTGCTTCAGCAGCATTAGTGCAAGTAAACTACCAGCATTTACCCTAAAATTGTGCCTTAAGAGTTTTAAATTAGCAAACATTTATGAACATATTCAACTGCAACTTCAGATTAGTAAAGTAAATACATTTTCAGGTTCATTGTGTATGTTGTAACTGCAACCCAAAAGCCTGTATTTAGATAATACTTACTATGCAATTGTTATCCCAGACTTTATTTTTCAAAATCAATAAATTAGTCACAAGCACAAAAGAATGAGTGCAAAAAAGAAAAATCCAGTAGAATCAAATGCATTATTATTATTTTAAAGATCTAGATGGAAAAATAACATTACATAGTAATGGGGAATGTCTCTTATTTCACACACAATGTTATGGATACTTAAAACCTGGAGGGAGAATAGTATTTTAATAAAACTTTTGCTATTAATAGTAAGTTTATCTCTTCTTACATTTCAGTCTTGAATAAGAATGTGGTAATAGGAAGCAATGAAAAATCCCACCAGCTACTTTGAAGAGCTTGTAGAATTGAGGTGATGATGAGTCTTAGACAGATAAGAAAATTCAGCACAAGATTTAGAAAGAGATGGACAAATGCCTAGATAAACCAGTAACATTATACAGAGATAATACATCACTTTTTTCATAGATCTGCACTTATTCACCTTGGGATACTCCCAATTATTTTTAGGACCTTACTCATTTCCTAGATGACAGATTAGAGATGTTATATTGTCAAGTCCTTGTGATTAGTGAAAGAAAGTTATGGAAAACCCCTGTGTCCTTCTGATTTCCTTAATCTCCTAGAAAATAACTCATGTCTGCAGACTTCTAGTCTGAGGTCAAGAGTTGTCCAGCATTTGAAATCAAATTAAGTAGGTTTGTCCATCCAAGAATCATAGTAAATGTACTAAAGACCTTTCATGAAGATAGGATTTCAAAAAGGCCATGAAGATACTCTTTGCTATTCTTAGTAAGCAAGGTGGTTGCATGTTTCAACTTTCACCTTTAAACCAGAAATTGTAATGGCTGACCTTGAGCAAAATAATATCACCACCAAAAATATGCTATTGTAACAACATCTTTATCTTCAGTGTTGTTATTTACAGCTGGATTTGAAAAGGCATTTTCACTTTTAAACAGATTGCACCATCTGCACCTCTATTTCTTCTCTGGAGCCAAAAGAAGTTTGACAAAGGAATTTAAATCTATTTGTTTATATTTGGAAAGTAGATTTCTGTAAAAATATGAGTAAGAATCCAAAAGCAAAATATCTTATTTTATTGAATAGATACACAGCTTGAAACAATGATTTTGGAAGAAGACTAATGTTGATTAAGGAACATCTACTGAAAACATCAGTGCATTCTCAAAAGAAAAATCTCAGTCTGAATACAAAGTTAAGCCTTTTTAATATGGAGACTCAGATGCTTACAGCACTGAACTGACAATTATTTTCTATAGCATTCATGCATCAAACTCAACAGCTTTTCAGAAGGATTCTGCTCAGTATCTCTGAGTGAAGCAGCCTTCAGCACATCTATCCTGCATAGGTCAGATGCTGTTATTTTCTCTGGTTTGCAAAGTGCTAAGTATTTTATAGAAACTTACAGAGCTGCTGTTCTCACTCACTTTAGATGTGACAAAAAAGAAAGCTGTAAACAAAAGATGTTATGGGGAAGGAAAGTCAGAGGATGTGATTATAAGATGTAGTAATGCAGGAATGCTTGAACTTGGCACTGAGGTAATAAAAAAATGCAAGTTAAAGCTCATACATGCATGAAGATAATTTTATGTTTGAATTAGAAAGTGTCTTTAGATATGTCTTTAGAAGTCATAGTGAGTCTTTAGGGGCTTTTTAAAATAAAAATCCTCACCTTGACCTTTTAATTGATTACTCTCCTGTATGAAAAATGGCAGTTTAAAAAAAGCCAAAAAGCTGCTTGACAGATGGAAGTCATTTATGTTTTTTATGAAATAACAGACTGCCAAGGGGAGTGACAAACAGAAATATGTAGTACAAGAAGGGAAAAGAAGATACTCCTACTTTACCTTCCCAGTAGCCTGCTGTAATTTGTTCCATAAAAAGCAGATCTTACAGGACCTTTCTCCTCAGGAGTCACGTTATTGTCACCTGTAGAGTTATTTTTAATAATTTTCAAAACTTTCTCCCAGGGAAGGCTTTGGTTCTCCCCTGTGAATAGATATTTGGAACAGAACTTTTCCCACTCACAATACAATGCCCCCCAAAAATGACCTGTCTCAACAGTGATGCAGATAAATGACACTAATATTTCATTATTTTAACACTTGTAGATAGCCTTTCTTTCATATAACACACTAAAAGTTTTTCTCTGTGACATTCCTGTCAAAACATTGCACACTGTTAGAATGTTGCAGGCACTTCAGGGGTATGAAGGTTTTTTTCTTATTCAGAAATACTTTTGCTTGATTTTGTGATAATTCCCTTTTATATCACATGCATTTTAGACTGACTTGTGGTCTGCTGAAGGTTAAGAAAAATGCAGTTCCTAAAAGTAATTTTTTCTCTTTTATGGATGAGCACCAGGCTTTAAGACATCAGTGTAAATAGAGTTTCCTGTTCCAGGAAAGTTTGGCTACTGCAGGAGCCCAAAGGTCCTTTGGGAAAAGCTTGATAGGAACTATGAGTTGAATGTGACCTGAGGCTCCAGGAACCAAAGAGCCAGAACTGAGGGAAACACATTTCACAGCCCTTTTGTGCCATGTTAAGTCCCACAAGCACTTCTGGGAAAGTAAGCCCTTCATCATACACACAGCATTTTTTGCTAGATGAGTACTTATGCTAATGGCTTTCAGAAATCATTCTGTTATCTGCAGATCTGTGACTTCTTTCCTTGAGGCTTGCTGCAACTTCAAAAAGAACCTGCAGATTTGCAGAAATGCTGAGAAGGAATAGGAATGCTGAACATTTCTCCATGGCTGGTGGGCATCGTGCAGGATCCAGCCCAAATTGCAGTTTTGCATTCAGCAATTTTAATAATTTTCTGAAGAAATTAGACCAGAATTCCTATATGAATTCTTTTCCGTTAGAAATGCTGATTTATCTGAACAATGTGTTTGTTTATTCAGATCTCAGTGTGGTATTTTTTCCTCCTCCTTTGCTCACCTTCTGCCATTTACAGCGGGGCAGAATTCGTGCATGTGAAGAAGCAAGGAGCAAAGCAAGCTGGGCAGGGGAGATGACTTATTGTGATGCAGAGCAACCACCACACTTCTCTGTTAACAAGGTTGCTTGTGTGAATATCCCTTGACTGCATTTCTTTCTTCATCTGACCAAGTTTTAATTGGAACTCTGCCACAGATTTTCCAATATGACATGAAATGAATCATGCAATCTTTAACTCTATAATCCCAAAAGGAGTAATAATAGTTGGTGGGTTTTTTTCTGTTTTGTTTGGTTTGGTTTTGTTTCATTTTACTGGATGTTTTTTGGAAAACAAAGACATTATCCCCTGTCTCTGAATGTACTGCTGTAAAGCAAAGAATTGAAACATTAAAATAATTTGGAATACTTGATCACTCAACTGTTTATTTAATGTTTCCATTTACTTTCTTAGTACTAGTTTCTTTCATTTAACACTACCAAAAATAATAGTTAAAAATATAATTAACATTATTGAAAAACTCAATATATATTTTAAAATATAAAACCAGATAAATTAGATCAATTGAAGGGATTGGAATGAAGTACTGTGCTCCAACTTTTCTTCATAACTGCTCTTTGTGCTGCAAGAAGCTGTCCTTTGGAAGTCTATAGAATAACTTGCATGACTAGATATTAATTCTATTAGATTACCTCAGTTTTGTAATGTTGACATTAAACAATTCTCCTTTTTTGTGACCTAAATTTAAAAAGGAATGTTCTCTCTCGTTCTCCAAACTTGGCATATGCTAGGCAGTTTGTCTAGAGGAGTTATTCATGTGAAGAAAAACATTGGGTGTGTGCTTTCTAAAGACCTCAGTAAATCAACAAAGCTATACATAGCACAGTCTGATGTAGTTACCAGCTGATATTTCTGCAAAGACACTCCAAATGAGAGAGGAAATTCTGAACTTCCTTATTATTCTAACATGCTGAGCTTGCTAGTCAATAAAAGATTTCCAAGTTTTATTTAGTATATTGGTGGCATTTGGCTGGTTCCAGTGGCAGGTATTCTTTGTTTCCTCCTCTTTGTTAGCTATTAACTTTTCATTAGTGTTGCATTTCTGAAACACTCCATTTTATTATATGAGGTATAGCAATCAAGCTATTTCCATTTAAACATCCCAACTACATCCCCTTTTGCCTGTTAGCAGAAAGCAGTACTACATATAATAGTTTCATGGAGAGGGTGTCTGTTTTGTGTATGGAATTTGGAGAACTCTGCTTTCAGGATCTTGTTTTATAAAAGAATATTGAATGAAGAAAGGGGCTTTAATCCTAAATACTGCATAGCTTTTGAATTCCCTTATCAAGCTTTCATTCATGTCATCATAGTCAGCCAACTTCTGCAAACCTAGGCAGTCTGAGGTGAAGAATTATGAAAAAAAGAAACAAACCAGGTTGATGGGAAAGAAATGTGGTTAGTAATTTAACAAAAAAACGCTGTTGTATAACAGGGAATAAAACAAAAGCAAAATCAGAATACTCATGTTAGTGGTTAGAGGGATCATATGATTAAATATTTCCCTTTTGACTAGAATGGGCATATTTTTAAACAAAATAAGAAATATATCATCCTATTTCTCACACACGAGCAAGACACAATTGAGAAAAATATTAAATAATGGACGTGGCTAAGATGTCATAGGAAAGCAAAGAGTGATTAATAGATAATGGAACAGACACTCAAAGAGACACATCTAGTGGAAGACTGTCTCTTACCTGGAAGGAAGATAATTGTTCTAAATCTGGTATTTAGCTCCCACCTCTGCTCTCTGGGGTGCAATTTTCATCTCTGTGCTGGGGCAGGGTATCAGCACATTCCCAGCTGTGTAGCTGTCAGCCAAGCACATGTATCTTTTTGCATCCTTTTTTCCTGCTTAGTAGACGTGACTCCATTTTAAAAGCGACCTTGTTTTATTTAGGGCATAAAGGTGTTAACAACACCTTGAATTCAAATTAACATTTGGAGGTAACAGGGTTAGGATATATGAGAAGACATGGATTGGTATTGACACAATTTTCCCTTCAAATGTGCAAAGACAGTTTAATTTTCCAGACATGAAAACATCCTAGAATTGTTGTCATGGCAAAAACTAATGGCTCTGTAATTTAACTGTTAGATTCTTCTTGTTAACTTACCCTGTGAATAGTTCATTTTCATTTCCTTTTATTTTATTCCTTCTCAGATTTAATAGCAAAACATTCCTTTTCAATTTTGTCAGGAAGAAGAGCAGTTCGTACCTTTGTGGTATGTTTTGATGTCATTGATATAGGTGCTCCAAAACAAACAGCAATTTCTGAAGTTGGAAGTTTTTCAGGATTCTGTGTATGCATTGCAATCCTGGATAAGGGCATGTTTGGATAAATCTGCTTGTCTTTCACACAGATAGTCTGGTTGGAATTGCAATACAGCATCGTTGCCGGGTATTTCTGAAGTAAGAATGTACATACACTGTTCATAAACTCTGGATTAAAATTCAGTATTCTCTCTCCTAAACAGCCTTAGAACAAGTTCTTTATCAGAAAATCATACCAAACAATAAAGCTTGTCGGAGTTCCAGAAGGCAGCGTTTGATCATGGGGGTCCAATTTAAAAGCAGTTTTTCATAACAATTTGTGTGTTAGAATATAACATTTATTGAAGCAGAGCTGAAAGACTTCTGCAGAAGTGAATCTTTACCTGTCAGGTTCCATGATACTTGCAGAAAATATACTTACAGAAAATATATTCTGTTTGCATAACTGTGTGATTTCTACTCCTTAAACAGAATGTTCTATGAACTTCTCCTGTATCTGGTAGAAAATAAATGCTGTGGATTTTTTACTGTTCCATTTTCACACTATTTTTTACAAATCTGTTACCAAATTTTTCTTGTTGTGCTTGGTCATAGACAGATTCTTCAGGGAAAGGGTGTTTCAGCATAACAGCCTATAAAATGAAATTGTCTGTACACTACTCTGGGCCACCACTGTAATTCTACAGTTTGAGGGAAATTAACCATGTCTTTTAAGAAATGTCACTGGGAATTAATCTTCTACATTTGATCATCTGGGACACTGAGCTCCCTTCACTCCTTCAAAGATGCAGTGTGTGTTTTCTTATTCCCATACTGGTGTAAAATAAACAAAATTCCATAAATGTCCTATTTCAATGTCAATTTCATCTGTTTCAACTATAGCTGTTGTGTGTTTCAGATACTCTTTGCAGTTAAAATCATCACAGACTTGATTCCAAATATCTAAGGGTGGTAGGCTGAAATAAAATAAAAACATAGAGTCATAGGATTCGGCCAAAGCCATGTTTTTGTGTGGACTGTGGCATTGGTGTCTTTAGCAAGAGGAAAAAGCTAGGATTGATGCTGTGAATGCATCTGTGACTGTACCTAAGTACAGCAGTGAGTTGTTGAAACTGTGGCTATTACTGGAACTTTTTGTTTAGTCACTGTACTCAGAAATTCTTGGAAGCATTCTTGGTGTGCTCTGGGTAAAAAACAAACAACAACTTTATTTTTAAGAAAACTAAAAGATCTCTCTAGAAATTTCTATACAGATAATCAAGTTGGTATCCTTTCTAAATAGTCAACAGCATCCTGAATATCAATATATTCTTCTATCATACTTATTCCTATGCATCTGTCTCCTGAAAAATATCACTTTTTCTAATTTACAATTATATCATCACAGGCCGTTTTCTTTTCTTTGATTCCTCCAATTATGGGAAGCATGAGAAAGCTGAACTTCCCTTTCCTCACCCTCTTCAGTGTACATCAGAAGCTGGTATTTTTGTCTGCTGCAGTTCAGACAATGTAAAAGGGTAGGGGATCAAAAAAAAAGAGAGAAAGAAAAACAATAACGAGGGCTGTCTGCCCATCCTTCCACTGTGTGAACAGGGAGGGTCTGAGGCAGTGCTTGTCGTGGGATAGGATTTCTCCAGGACTAAGCAAATTTAAAAACTATTGTTTTGATACATCAGTAAATGGAATGTTTTTGTAGGGGAGGCTTTTAGAAGCACTTCTCAGTTATGCATTACTGTACAAAAAGCTGGTACCAGTGAAAGAAAAATTTTTGTTTTAAGTACAGATATGAATGCAAACAAGGTTTTGGCTACTAATACTCAGATTCACAAGCACAGTTTTAGAATCCTATTTTAAAATGTTGGCTGATAGATCTGGGCATATTTTTTAGTGCTGTGAATTTCTCATTAATTGAGGTTTTGTAGTGTTATTTACTTTGTTAGATAGCGTTCTATATTTAATGTCTGTGGTTGTTCATCCTGGAAAGGGGGATGCACTGTCTGAGTAGAAAAATGGTACCTATTTCCCAAAATTCTCAGTGACATGAAAACCAGTTTTACTGTTATTTTACCATTTGATGATAATTAAGCTTTTTGGCAGGTGTTGTGTCTGGGATGCAATACGATTGTGTCTTTTCATTACTTTGCTGAGAATTTTTTTTAACTGTTCTAAAATGTGTGTCTAAAATGTTAGTTATACATTAAGGTATAAGGTAACTTCAAAGACAGCTTTAAGAAACACAGGTTTAAATTTTCTTTATCTCTGTCACAAAGTTTATTTGTTGATTTTGAAGGAATTAAATTGATAAATGCAGTGCTCAGGTAGCACCCTGTGACATTTTAACCCGGGTTCAAAGCTTCTCTTGTGGTTCAGCTCCCTCAAAGAACCTTTGATGTTCTTACATTCGTTCATCCCTCATTTGCTATTGTCTTAAGTATTTACCTTCTGGAGTTTATTTAGGAAAGGTATTCTAAAATGCAGCAGTGTGTCTTAAAGCAACTGTGGTAGGATAGAGATGCTTACAGAGACGTTAATCGCCTGTGATCTGTCATGTACTTACATATGAATTGCAAGGTCAGTAGTAAGCATATATGATTCTTGATTATTAAATGGGAGGAAGAAAGTGTATGTTTCCTTGAAAGATGTTTCTGTCATTTTCTCTTTGGGATGGTTTTCAAATTTGAGTATTAACTTTTTAAACTTCAACATTTCGGTTAGAAAAAATCCCTGAAACTCATTTGAAAATTAGGCTTTTCAGAATATACTTACCTTGTGTAGCCCTTACAATTTTACATATTAGTTTTTCTCAGCTTTGTGTGAGCTGGTTGATAATATAAAAGTGCAAAAGATTTATTCTGTTCCATTCACTGGAAATGCTAAATACCTCATGAGTCATTTGATATCAAAGCTGACTGGAACATCTGCTTTATCTTCATCACAAGGCTGACCAATGCAACTAATGTACATTATGCATGAGGTGGAAAATTAAACTAGGAAGAAAAAGCATTATCTGAGTGTGCAATGCAAAATCAGAATTGCACAGCTACAATGTTTTCTCAAGGGGAATACTGCTGAGAAGTTATTTGTTTGCATAATTCCTGGGTATAAGGTCTATTTATTCTATTTTAGAAATGCTTTTTTTTCAACCCCTAAACAAACAAGGCTGTATTATGAAATTGAAATGGTAAAATAAGGATTTAAATATAAAATGAAGATAAATTAGCAAGTTTTAAAGTCAAAGATAAATATTAGAATCATTTTTCATTTACATTTCTTTCAGAAAACTTAAGGCTAGAAGGAACTTCAGAGTCTTCCCCTCACGGGTTGCCCAGATAGACTGTGGAGTCTTTGTCCTGAACACCTGGGTGGCTCTGCTCAAGCAGGAAGGTTGGACCAGATGCCCTCCAGAGGTCCCATCCAGCCTCAGCCATTCTGTGATTCTGTGACCTGAAGCAAAATTGGTTGTAGGTGTGCCGTTTTTAACAGATATTTGTCTACCTGATTTTAAAATACATTTGATCTCTACTTATAAAAACTGGAATACTTTATCCATAGGCAGTAAATTCCAACACTTCCCTGTCTTCAGCATCTTTGGAGCACTTTTCTTATCATTATAGCTATTTTTTTC
The DNA here is from genome assembly GCA_013399225.1 of Rhipidura dahli. Classification (NCBI taxonomy): domain Eukaryota; kingdom Metazoa; phylum Chordata; class Aves; order Passeriformes; family Rhipiduridae; genus Rhipidura; species Rhipidura dahli. Next base: position 455,415 of record VXAC01005937.1, read on the forward strand.
TTAATGCAAGTTAAGTAATTATTTTCTGTCCTATCCTCAGTGGATATTAGTCTCTACTGCATCAACTGTCTAGGGAGCTGAAAACTCTTATTCTGTCTATTTGAAGGTTGCCTCACAGGCTGGAGAGAACATGCAGAGCTACATAGCCCAGTGTGGTGGGTTTTTTCACTGCCTTTCAGCAGCATGACATTCTTGACTGGTGTTTACCCGTCATCTACAATTACCCTTCAAGACTTTCTTCTTTGTTACTGCTTCTTACTTTTATGTTCTTGATATTTAATGTAGATTATTCTGGCCTTATTAAAATACCTTGCATTTGTTCCTGTTGAGTTTTATCTTACTGTGTTTGGGCCATTTGTGTAAATTGCAAGATCATTTAAATTAGTCATGTTCTTGAAATTTCTTGATGCCTCTCCTCATTTTTTAGTAGTTTGTTACTGTAATCAATAAACACTCTCTTTAGTCAGCTTGGGAAAAGTTTATTTTTACAACTGGTTGATCCACATAAAACTTCAGCCTAGAAATCCTTCCATTTTGATAGCAAACCACTGATAAACAATTTTCATTCTACAAAGAAAACAGGTGTAAAAAAATTACTGTTGAAATTCTTCTCTGTGTGAGTTTTGCTACAGAGGAAAGAAGGTGTCTGTGAAACTTAGTACAAACAATATGTGTATCTCTAATGACTATACATATTTATAGAGGAAGGATTCAAAACTTCTATGCAAATTATGTATAAAGGAACCTTTATATGTAGTTGTATGTAGTTGTTGCTTGGAGGGGATATAGCTGTAGTTTAATAATTCACAACTGGAATTATCCAGAGCTTAAAAATGCAAAATAAATAAAAACNAAACTGTTTCAAACCCCTAAGTTAAGAGCCTGAAAATAGGCAGCATGAAGTCATCATGTAAACAAAACTATAAAGAGCCAAAAGAAATTATCTAAATTGGAATTTTACCCATACCTGGTCAGCAGTACTTAGACAGCAGTAGAGTAACTAAAAAAAGTTAGGTGACCATTATTTGCTAGTTTGCTTTTCTTGTAATAAGAGATGTTGTTATGCTTTTAAAATCAGTCTTCAGCTTGCCATTGTGGTTTTTGTAATGAAAATAATGGGAAAAAATAGCAACAGTAGTACTGGTTATGTAGTCAAATGTAGTATACAGTAAATACTGATTTTTTTCCTATAGTGTATATATGTAATATATTGCCAGTTTTGTTCCATGTGCATTGTTTGCACTTTGCAGTTTTCTAGCACCAATATGGCAAAAGATGATTAAGCTTAAAAGAAAGGAGAGTTAAGCTGCTGTTCCAGATCAGCTCACAGGATGCACAGGAGAAGGAAAGGTTTGAGTTCCTCATGGCTCAGTTTCTTTTGGACTGTTGATTGACCCTTTTCCCAACAGAAAGTAGTCAACCTGTTAATGCTAATCCCCGACTAGGCACCCTACTAAAGCCAAATCTGCCAAAGACTCCTAGTGATGCTCTGATTCTGCCAGAGTTTTAACAGGAATGAGGGAGAAAGAGAGCCCAAAGCCATTCTCTAAGTTCAACATGGAACTATGCTTAAAACTGGCAAAGGGAAAGGGAGAGGAACATGATCCATGGCTGCCTTCTGCTCTGTTGTGACTCTGGACAAGTTAGCTCGAACATTTGTTTATCCTGAATTCCCAAAGGTTCAGAACAATGTTGGCAATGATGACAATTCTTTGTAAAGCATTTGTTGGGTGAAAAGTAGTATTTAAATGCCCTTTGGAGTGAAATTATATATATATATATATATAAAAAGGCTGGGTTAGAAATAAAAGCCATGAAGTGTCCTTAGTTACAAGGTAAGAAGAGTAGGCAGAGGCCTGGTAAACACCACTTTTAGGTGACCATCTAGTGTTTCAGCCACATAGGTACTCTCAAGGAGTGTTGTATCTCCTTAAGTGTCTTACCTGAGTTCTTAACAGAATGGACATTTAAAAGAATGTCCCATTTAGCTTGTGACAAAGAGTTGAAGCTGCAGCTGCTTCTGTGATCTTGGTCTGCTCAGTTGTAGACCCTTGAAAATCTTCTGAAATGGTAGCACTTAGCTTCTTCCTTCCTGGATCATTCTTCTGTTATACATGCAGTTATTCCATGGAACTGGAGTCTGGCCAGAGCTTCTCCTCTTAGGTTTACCCAAAAAAAAAATCACTTAAACACTTGGAATCAAGAACTTTGGGGTTTTAATAGTCTGTTGTTGTGAAATTTATAGAATTGATTCTGATTTGTTACTGTCTGGAGAACTATCTTAATACTGTAACCTCAAAACCAATCCTTCTTCTAAGATTCAAGCTGGTTATCCATTTTTAAATTACTTTTACCAGAGCAGTGGATAATAATTAGTTCTTGAAAGAAAATTTTCCTTAGTGAATGTATTACACCTGTAAAGCAGCTAGGAGAGATATATTGATTCTGGCTGGAAATTTAAAATGCAACCTTGAACACTTTGTGATCTTCCAGTGATATGTCCAAATTACTTCTGGTGCCAAGTATTGTATTTAATCCACATTATTATTTAAATTATTTCTGTTAAAATATATATAATTAATTATTTACTAAGTTCTATCACTACTATTTGCAGAGCTGGAAAAGTAATTTTTTCACTGTATCTCTATCAAATTTTGTCTTACAGATGTCTTTCTACTCACCTCTTGTTTCAGTATCATAGGATAGATTCTGACCTACAGCTGTATAAATAATGATTTTAATGCATGGCTATTCTGTGCATGAAATCACATTAAGAGTGTGTGAACCTATAAATTCTTGTTGTGTGGGGAAAGATAAGAAATAATCTGTGCTATGTGAAAGTAGCCAATAATCAGCAGTCTGTGTCCTTGTCTATAACAAAGGGGTTGATTTTTACCCTAATTATGTATACATCTTGGGCATCTGGGTACTTCAGCATTACATTTGAAGCTTTTGTAAACTGCCATTGCAACTATCTAAATGCTCACTGCTTAAAGAACTACATTTAAATCCCTATTAGTGTTTTACTATAGTGCTATAAGAAAAATTACATGTCCTATACCTCTTCTCAACACTATGATTTTAATCCAATCAGTTCAACATGTGAAAGTGCAGGGAAAGTATTTCTGCAAAGGTTGTGCAAATAACCTTCTGCTTCTCTTCAAGACATCATCTGAACATATCTCACAATCCACCAGTTTCCAAACACAGATTTCTTAAATTTCTATTTTATTGAAAATCACTAACAAAGGAAAAATGGTTTTGAGTAATTTTTCTCTTTGAATAATAATGCATACTTACTAATCACTTGCAGGTAGCTACGAGCAGTAGTACTTGTTTTTGTTTAAGGAAATTTTGAAACAGGAAATTTGAAATTTCATGTTGAGCCAATGACGCAAAAGGCTGTGATTTATAAAGACATGCATAAAATCAGTAATCATACCACCAAAAGATCTGTCATTTAACTCTCTATTGTAAAAATTATCTGTTGAAAATCTTTTCATTTTGTGTGTGCTTTCTTTTGAGACATAAAAGCACACACATGTATGCACCTGTCAAAGGGATTTCCCAGATTCCATACTCATTCCTGTATGTAATCGAATGAGTGAATATTTTATCTTCTTGTTTCAATTTCAGATTAACTTGGTGCTGCTGCAGAGTGAAGTTCTGGTAGGCTGATGTCTAGCCAGTGCTGTGTTGGGGTTCAGTATCTGTGATGGACCAGTGAGTCCCCATTAATATGGAACCCTTCCAAAGACAGATGATAGAGCCAGCCTTAGTTCTGTAATCACATCTTTAAATAAAAATCAGTTGACCATATTTCAGGACATTTCTGAAACTACAGGCTGCAATTTGGTTTAAAAAAATTGGACAGCTATTAATTAGCAACTTATGTATTACTATTACTTACCCAGATCAAATTTTTGTTGCTTTGATTTTGTTATTAAATTAGTCTGACAAGTGGCAAAAAATGTGCAGCTGCACTATTGCAAAGCTGAAAAGGAAATTTAAAAAGTAATTGCATCCACAGATGTGCCTTCTATGGGAGGGAAATAATCAATAGGTCTTGATTATTTTACTTTACTTACTTTTTACTTATTCAGGTTTGTGCTGTGACATCTACTGACTGCTGGTTCCCAGTATCTGTGAAAAGTGCTGAGGAAAGGTATTAACCAGTGATTAAGAAACAAACATGAAGAACACAGAAGATACTAAAAGCAAAAGTAGCAACTTAATAATATTTCATTATATTGAAAGGGGGAAAAACGGACAGATACCAGAGGGCATGAAACTGTAAGTAATCTTCTAGTGCCAGAAGCACATGCTTGCTGATGTAACTATGTCTTCACTAGCAAGATTTTCCTGTTTAGATAGGCAGCAGAGGAGTTTTGCTGCTAAACAGAACTTTTGTTTACCTGGCCAAAGATTAAAAAAAAAAACAAAACAAAAACAAAAACCCAAAACAACAAACCAAACCACTCAGCAAGACAAAACCCCCACTTTTACAACTCCCTCAGGTTCTGAAAGCTGCCAAGGGACCTCTGTATCATGCCCTATTCCAAACATTGTGTGCACACACAGACTGACTCTGGAAGGAGCTGCAGGTCCTTCCTGAGCAGGACATGTTCCAGTGTTAGCTATGAGCTCAGATTTAATTCTGTGCTTAGTTGAAATGCAAATTATATTACTAAAGTTTTTCAGCTGGACTTCAAAGAATGTGTGAGATACACTAATATATTAGAAGGCTGGTTCTCCCCTTGAGGAAAGGTAAAGTGAGAAGGGTCTTTGAAATAATTTTATTTTTTTCATTGAAAAAGCAATGCTTTTCTTGCAATAAGCTGTCTTAAAGTATTCAATGGCAATATATCACAAGTACAGTTTGGCAAACAGTAGCAAGAAGCCTACCTAAGACAGTATAAAATGTTTACATCTGTCAGTGACATGCTGTGGATATATGACTGGCTTCTCTCAGACACATTCCATTTGAAAGTCTAATGCAGCAACTTCTTCAATAAAGAACATTTTGTGCTGCAGAAAGTGCTAATCAAGCAGCTACACCAATCCTTTACACTCTGTCCTTTCCTGTTCACAGAGTGTCCGTGTGGCTCCCTTAGCTGGCAGCTACTCCTCCAAGCAGCTGCAGAGTTTTCAGCTGGGTAGTCCTGAGGTCCCAGCTGGTCGGCTGTACTGCAAATGTTGGCTTTTGGGGAAAATGGGCTCCCTCTGGTGATTGGTGAGTGATTGTCAAGTGAACCGCCTTCGTGTTTTGGGTTGTCTCAGTTCAGATTTTATTCTCAAACAGTACTCTCAGAGTACTTGAGCACTCGTGTGTGCTGACACATAATGTGCTCCTAGCAACTGTCAACACTCATCATCCTTATTTCCTGGAGTAGCAGAGGGCTTGCAACATAAATCTTGCAACTTTTCACCAGCTGGGAGGGAAGGCTAGGAGACTGCTGCAAAGAGATGCCTATGGAAAGTTAGGCATTACTGTTGTGCCAAATAATTTTGGTGTGCTCCAGTTCCAGCTCTGGCCTTTGTGGTTGGTTAGCATTTATTAGGCATTTTGCCTTTTATCCTGTGCTGAGTGACTTGCTACCTTTACTTTTTGCAGGATGCTGATGTGAGTCAAAGAAGCATGAATGTGCTGTCCTTTTATGGCAAGTGTATTTACACCCATGTAAACCCAGAAATTAAAGCTGTATAGGAATCCACCTTGCTTCTCCAATTCAAACCTCTCCAGGCTTTAATGGTAGAGACCCGTTGACACTGTATATCTAGCTCTACATAAACTGTCTCCTAAACAAGACTTGAATAATTTTTAAAAAACCGAAAAGGCCATTAAAGCAAGGTTTCTAAATTGAATTTTCCTGCAACATTTACATACAGAACTCAGTTAAACCAGCATCCTATCTTAATGGAACAGGTAAACTGGAGATAGCTGGGTAGAAATCGTCTTAGATCTTGCAGGTTGTTTGCAGTAGGAGTGAGGATCTCTAGTCCTTGATCTAGATACAGAGAAAGTTTATTGAAATTCCTGGTCTTCTTTTTTTAAGTTTTCCATTCTGTGTGATAACCACTCTCTCATCCTTTCAGTAAATACCCTTCAAAGGGTGTTGTGAAGATAAAAAGGTGATGTTAAGGGGACAAAGCAGGAGGAAAGGGGACTTTCAGCCTTGGGTTTTATTCAAACAGAAATGAGCCAGGCAAGTGAAATAGGTGTGACTGCTGTACTGCAGCTACATAATTCTGAGCATACCTCAAGCCTGGGTAATAATGACTGGATCAAAAAACCCACCAACCTGCATTGTTCAGCTTGGTTTGGAGGCTTGTGAAGTTTAGCTGTCTTTTTTATGTTGTTACTTTTTGTGCTAGGCATGATCCCATGAGGGGCTGTTTCCTTCTCTCTCACAGCTCAGTGGCAGTCAAGGGTGTTCAGAACTCTGAATATTAGTTGTTCTAGGCAGAGAAATTGTAGATTTCATTGTGCCCAGTAGAGCAAGCAGATGTGTGTCAGTGAGTGTACTGTGAGTGTACAGCGAGTACTGTGAGTGTGGTAGTGTTAGAAACATGATCATATTGACTGTTTTGGATTTTGAAGATGTACAGATGTCTTTTTGTTATAATCTGCAACCCCAAATTATGTTTCAGTGGAAACTAATTGGGATTTGAATTAATATTAATAAACTAATGTAAAAACAATGAATATGAAAATTAAAATTCACTTCATGCATTAAAAGTACTCAAAGAAAACAAATACAAAACAAAACAACTTTAGCTATCAAGAAATGAAACCAATTTCTCAAACCTTCCAACCACCTGATGAGGCTTTTTTTCTTTTTGTAGTTTATTTAACTAAATAAATGTCAAGCATGATCTGTTGTGCACTTGACCACTGAATGTCATTGCAAAGATATGATGAAAATCCAGAGCATTTCCACTGGGCACATTTTAAAATGAAAACCTTAAACAATTTGGCTTAAACAATATAAAATTTTGTATTCCTATTTTTTTCTTACAGAGAATACCCTTTCTGGAAAGGTAACAGAACAGGTATTTTAAAACAACATTAACATTGTTTCTAATTTCAGGGATGATGAATTTATTTTAAAGTAAATGTATCATATTGTCCATTTTGGGAAAAGGTTTTACTCATCTTTAGTGTTGTTGAGGACCTAAATCCATTCTTAGTTTCTCTCTGATCTAACCTGTTCATCACTGCTGATTCATCAGAACTGCAGATGGCAAGCTGTTGATGTTTGGATTTAGTCTTCATTTGGTACTTTTAATAGTACTTCTATCTTACTTCTGACAAACAGCTAGCACAGGATTATTTCCATTTGCTAAAATCACAGATCATCTCTTCTCTGACCATGAGTAACTGGCATGCCCCAAGCCCAGCTACTTTCTCATTTGTATAATAAAACACTTTTATTCTGGCTAACAACAAAGAACTTTACCCTTTGAAATGACTGTAAAATAATGCTGCCTACTAAATAAAGCAGTGTATAGATATGTATTGCAAGACTGCAATAGCATCATATACAGTGTAAAATCCACCTTCTAGAGAATATCTGTGACATTCATTCTTCTGGCCTTAATAAGGGTATTCTAGGAGCTGGGTGATACCAGTGAAGCAATTTTTTTCACTTCAGTGTAACTGGGGTCATCTTTTTAATTCTATAGTTACATGATTTGTCCTTGACTAGTCCATCACTTTGATATCTAGCATGTCAGAATAAATCTTACAGTAGAACAAGTTAGCAGTAGCTCCACTGACATAAAACCAGCATGAATACAAACAGAGGCTGGGCCAAATTGCCTAGGTCAGATCAGATCCCTGAACTTTTGGAGTGGCTCCAGCATTGTATAAAGCATTCTCTTTTTTCCTTTTTTTTTGTTTTTCTTCCTTTTATTTAATTACTTGTATATACTTAAATATTAAAAGTAACAGGACTTCTGTTCTTGGAAATTCAGGTGTAGGGGAGTTCTAACTGGCCCCAGCTACCATACTGCTTCATGCAGTTGCTAGCTGCTATGCAACTCATTCTCAAACCAAAGGGCACCAAAACCAGAATGAAGCTGGAAACTCATGAAACTCCAAACTATTGAAATTTTATTTTACAAAGGAATATGCAACAGGTCTGTGATATTAGTCTCGTTAATTGATTTTATTAAAGGAGTAAGTAAATTTGTTAGTATAAAGCGTGGTGAGACTTGGGTCTAGATTTTGAGGTTAGCAGTTTGAGAAAAGCATCACTTCTCTGCTTTCCTCTTGAAAATAATGTTACTTCACTATCATTCAAACTTTGCTTGGGTTCACATATTGTCCGTCTGGAAGAGGTACTACAGGAGTACCTAGCACTCAGCCAGTTAAACATGTCCCTTCCCACTGGTTCCCATACATTCGGGTTCTGCGTTCAGATGGGGGCAGGGAAGGCGTTACAGTCGCGTTAGAGCCAAGCCCAAGCAGTGCCGTCGGCGAGAGTTAACCCCTTCCTGGGAGAAGGCATGGTCTGGGCTCTCTCCTGCTCCGCAGGTCCTCCAGGACGTGTACTGTCCGAATTCAACATTAGCATTCGATAACTTCATTGAAAAGCCATTTCCTTCCGACTAGGAAGTTTTCTGACCGTCCTTCACTGCAGTGATACGGGCATGGTACACGGCACTGTGTAGCTGAGAGAACGATGAGTGGCAAGATGTATGGATAAGCGTAAAGAGTGTTTCTTAGCACCGGGAAGAAAGGATGAGAGAAATAGGGCGGTAGTCCACGCTCTCCTTTCTCCTGTGCGCTCGCTAGACCCAGGGCTGAGTCTGCCCAAAGGGAAACACCGCAATCCCTGCGCTACCCCGAAGGGGTTTGGCTGCTGCTGAGCCCGGTGCCCCCGTGCAGATAAATGTACCACACTTCTCTCCAGCCGCTTTCACACTTCCCGCTTCAACTCGGCATCCAGGGGCTGCGGGAGAGCGGCCCGTCCCGAGGGACAGCCAGAGGGAGCGCCGGGGGAAAGGGCCGAGCGGGGCAGCTGCGGATCCAAGCCTCGCCCCCAGCCCGCCGGCCGGGACACATCACCTGGCAGGGGGACCCCGCTCGGGAGGCGAAAGCGCTCTTACCTCGGAGAGGGAGTCGCGCACGTCCCGCTCCCCCCGCCGGACACCCTTCAGTCCCAAAATGCGGGTACACCGTTGCTTAACACCCCCCAAAGCAGCCGCGCACAGATGCTGGGAGCTCCCTGTGCGAGGCCGCGCAGTCCCAGAGCCAATTTCCTGTCCCCAGGCCCGCGGCGATGGGATGTTGTTCCAGTGAAGCGGCTCCGCTTCGGATGCTGAGGGCAGCTGTGAGCCGCAAGCTTTCCTCAGGTCTGTGTGCATTTGCTGGAAAGCAACTTGCAGATTAAAGTGAGGCAGGCGAAGCAGAAACTTTCTAGATGCTAGGGACCATTACTTCCCCGTAAAGTAATTAATGGTGTTTCCATAGCTAGAGTTTCTGAAAGGGACATTTTTCGTTTTTTGAGTTTTGATTTTTTCCATTCAGTAGTGGGTCCTTCCTGACCAGGGCTTTTGCAACACACTCATTTTCCTAATGCAAAGTCCCGAAAAGTCTTCGTTTGGGGAGATTTCTTGCACTCTGCAGTGCTGTCGGGCTGGGCTGCTTTCATTTAGTGGTTTTGAACAGCTTTAAAGGAGCAAAGTGTGTTGCCTTTAAATACACGTTTTTTAAAAAAGGCTCTTGTCTTGGGAAACTGCTCGATTTGCAGGAAACCCTCCGGATGTTTGCTGCTTTTCATGTGGCATTTGTGGTCGGCTCTGATAACGCTGGGAGCACCACTTCCAACACCGCATTCTGTAATGGACCTGAAATAGAAACACATCTCTCGCCGGAGGATCCCCACTCCGCGCCCCCGCGCTGTGTACCGGAGGGTTTAAAAGGTCAATAAATCAGAAAGATGAACTCTCGGTGGCATTGTTAGGTTGGGAAAGTTAACGAATGACCCCAGGAGTCGTGCGACCACGAAGGTTTCAGGAGTGTCAGAAGAAGCTCCCTGTTAAACGCTGCGGGGAAGTGAGGTCCAAGCACAGAGTGCGACTGGACACAGGAGCAGCGCAGGGCTGTGTGTTTTAAAGCTACAATTCGAAAATGCCTGAACAGTCAAAACAAAAAGCTAGAAAAGAAGTGACTCCAGGGGCACAGGAAGGGTCACAAACTGCCAACATTTTCTGTACAGACCAGGGAGCTTTTACTTTCTCGGCTTAGATTCAAAACACACCTTTCTTTCTTTGATCCCAGATCAGTGAGCTGTAGAAAGGGTTTCAACAAATCTCCCGAACAAAGTCAACTACAGTTGCCTAGTTTATTACCTCATGTTCATTATATAGAAAAACATTTTATTTTGTGCTGAAAGGGGCAGCCCTAAAAAATGCTGTAAGCTTTATTTGCAAGCAATCCCTCTACTCGCTGAACTTTTTCAGTACAAGCCCCTGCGGGATTTGTTCCCTTGGCTCACGAAAATGTTTCTGCTACTTAGAGTGAAAGGGAAATTTTGGCGTTTTAACAAGATCAACTAGTTAAAAAAAAGGTAGTACTCTCTCCTACGGCTTAAACTCCTTAGCTGGTTAGTCTTGCCCTAGTCAGTAATGCGGCGCGAGCTGGGAGCTGCTCTGGGAGCCACTGGGAACGGACCGGCTCCCTTAGAGCAGAGCGTTGTTACCTACTTGGATTTTGTTTTGCTTGGAAGTCATGTTGCTTATTCCCTCGGTTGAGTATTCTGTTATCTGCGGGAAAAATACACATGCTTTCCTCCTGCATGAGTTTTCTTTAAACACTATTCGGACTCTGTTTAATTCAGAATTTTCTCTGGGTGTCGGCCGTGCGTCAGTGCGTGACCCTTCTCGGCACAGCTGGCCTGGTATTGAGAGCTGTGAGACCCGGCACGTCAGGTCGGCAAGTGTCACAACCTCAGCCATAAAACTAAAGCCATTAGTACACCAGCCTTAGCCAGGTACGGCCTAAGGTAGTGTCCCAAACGCACTGGACTTAAAACGAGTGAAAAGCACTTTATTCCTGGTTGCTGGTTACAGCCAGTTCTGGGCTGACGGTCGGCTTTGCAAGTGCCCAAGTGTCCCAGTTAATTTATTTTACAGTCAATTCTAAGTGCATAATACTTTTGTAAGAATGGTGTTATTATACACTATCATGAGATTAATTTAAACACACATATGTGTGGGGTCACTGTTTTCACCGCCGCTGCTTTTTACGGCAGGTAATATATGGAGAAAAAGCAGGGCTGCTCGAATCGCTGCCTCTCTTGTTGTTCTACAGCGAGTGTTTGAACGGGGGAAAAGAAAATTAAAACTTTTTGATTTGTTTTAGGCAGATATCAGTCTTTTGGTAATAATTTAGACTCCTTGTAAAAGGAGTAAATAAATACGCTATACCATAGTGCCGGAAACATACCGCTTGTTCAAAGTCTCTAAAAAACAGAGGGGATCAGAAAGCTAAATGTAAAAATGACTCGAAAATTGTCTTCACCAGTGTTAGTCCCTGACAGCTCCTGTCCGCTACTGCGATCTTCTTCTTTTTAGGATATCTGGCTGTCAGGTGTAAAGGAGCAGGCTTTACGTTGTGCGAAACAGGAAATTCACTATCAGAGTACGCTAATGGTGATTCTGGCTCCATTCATTTAATTTCAGAGAGAATTCTTACAGTATTGGTTTATTTGATCAAAGTGGCTACCCAAACAAAGGTGTCTTTAACAAAATAAATCCCTTTGATCTTCAGTTTAAAGCTGAGCGGTTTCTCAAATAAGCATTGATGCATTTAATAGCACCACATAACAATGCAAATATTAACCAAAGCGTCCGTGAAAACGCCGTATTCCACATTAGTTTGTATGCCAAAGGAGACCATAAATGTTACTGAGATAGAATATCTATTTATTCTGAAGTGATGGAAGTCTTTCAAACCTCCGTTTGTATTTACAGTTTATTTATTCGGGCAAATCAGAGAACTCCGGATAACACAGTGCAATAAGCAATACGTTCTGCAAAATTCAACTTATTAATAACAACAACATACAATAAGTATTTATGCTTTTGACAGACACAGAATAGCTTTATTAAGAAGTATGAAAAAGTGGGATATAGGCTTTACTCTGGGTTCAGTATCCTACGGTCTGACGAGGCTAAATCTCTCATGGGTTTGCAAAGGGAAATATGCTCAGGTAGCACGACAGGGCAAGAGGCAGAAGTGGGAAGCACAGATGATGACTT
>VXAC01005939.1:3154-55139 GCA_013399225.1 Rhipidura dahli
CTCCCGGTGTCCGCTCCCGGTGTCCTGGTCAGCGCGGCCCTAGCGCCCGCAGCAGACGCGGGAAGTTGGGGGTGCCCCAGCCGGTGACCGGGTCCCAGGCGGGGCTGGCGCAGAAGCCCTGGCCCTGCACGGTGCCGTCCAGGCAAGACAGGTGGCAGCCCTGGATCACCTGCGGAGACCGGCCTCAGCACGGGGGCTCAGGGACCCCCGCAGCCCCGAGACAGCGACCTCCGGGGCACAGGGGCCCCACACAGCCCTGGACACAGCGACCACGGGCACAGGGACCCTGCCCACAGCCCCCAAGACCGCAGGACAGCCACCCCTGGCATCCCCGAGACTGGATCCCTGGAGCACAGGGACCACCAGACATCCGACACGGGGACCCCCATAACATCCCCACAGCATTGGCCATCCCTGTCCAGGATCCCCTCAGGACACTGGCAGTGCGGGACAGCATGCGCAGCTGGACCCGAGGACCTCTGTGGTCACTGGACACCACTGCACCGGCCACACAAGGAGACCTGCCCCACAAAGCTCACAGGTGTCCATGGGGACCCCCCCCGGACACCACTCCCATGGAAAGGTCAAGGGGAACCCCAGGACACTCCTCCCATGAGAAGGCCACAGGGACTCTCTCCTGCCCCCAGGACACTGCTGGCACTGCCTCAGGCACAGCTCTGGGACCAGGTGCCCCAGGATAGCCCCCATCAGCCCCCAGGCCAGCCCTTGGATCATCCATTGCTTTCCCAGCCCCACAGACAGGTCCACCCCAGGCCTCAGTCCAACACTTCAGGACACCCACAGTCCCCTCAGGCCCCATTCCCTGCCCCACTCACGTCGTAGAAGGCATCACCAAGCCCTTGCTTCTGCAGCTGGTAGAGCGCAGGGTTGAGGAAGCCAAGGGGTGCCAGCCCGCGCTGCAGGCGCCGGTCGTTGATCAGTGCCACCATGCCCGCCACCACCGGTGTGGACGCCTGCGTGGGCACAACCCCTCAGCTCAGGAGCCCCACCATTGCACAGGGCAGCAGGGGATGAGCTCCTTACCGAGGTCCCTGACACCCAGGGCAGCGGGATACGGTTTGTCACCACCCAGTAGTTGTCGGAGAGCGCAGCCAGGTCAGGGTACGCGCGGCCGCTGCTGTTGAAGTAGGAGCTGGGCGGCAGCTTCGAGGCCGACTGCAGGAAATGTCCGACGGCAGCAGCCTGCGGACGGCACGGCCCGTGGTCATCCCCAAAGCTCACTGCCCCCCCTAACCCTGACTCTGCAGGCCCCAGCCTGGCAGCGCAGGAGCCCCTCACCTGGTAGTCGGGCATGGGGAAGATGTTGCTGAAGCCACCCCCACTGATGTAATCTGTCACCTCCTCTGTAACCAGGAAGGGGTTCTTGAAGGACGTGCCACCCACAGTGGTGACGTAGGGGCTGGGGAAACAGGGGGACGCTGCAGGCGGCCACCAACAGCCCCCTCTGCTACCACAACCTTGCCCCACGCCCCCAACAAACCCCCAGGAGCTGCGCAGCCTGCAGGTGCGGACCCTCAGGTGACCTTCCAGGGGCTCAGACCCCAATCGGGCCAGGGTGGGCAGTGCCCCCGCAGGTCTGCGCTGACCCCTCGCACCCAGCTGCCTCCCTCACCCACCTGGAGGCCGGGAAGCTGGGCCGAAACGTGTGGTTCCCGCTGTGCACCCGCCGGCACCCCGCACCGTCGTCACCTGCCGACACACGAACGATGACCGGCGATCACGGCCCCCCAGCCACCCCTTCCACAGCCCCAGCTGCTGCCCTGCCCGGCGCTCAGGCTCCACCAGGCCAGGCCCTGCCCGCACCTGAGGCAAACAGGATGGTGAGGCCGCGGGCTGCCGCCTTCTTGAACTCGGTGTTGACGCGCTCCATGTAGGCGTAGGACAGGCTGTCCTCATCGTCCCCGTAGCTCACCGAATGCACCCAGGGCAGCGCTGACATGTTGCTGAGCAGCAGTAGCCAGGCCAGGAAGGGCTCCTGGCTCTCGTGGCGCCCTGCGAGGACAGCAGGGCAGGGACACAGGGTCCTGCATCAGCACCTGCACCTTCCTATGCAGTACAGCCCTAGGTGCTCCTTCCTATGGGCCATGGAGTCACAGCACATCCAGCCTGGAGCTCCGTGAGCTCATCCCAGGGCTCCTCACATTGGATGACCCTGAGCTTCAGCTCAGCCCATGGGGTTGGCAAGAGGGTCATCCTTACCCCGGGACAGGGGGCTACACTCACACCCCTCCCCAAGACTCTGCAGCCACGTGGGCACCTGTGGGCCCAGCGGGGCCTCGGCTCCTCCTCTGGCAGTAGGGGCCAGCACACTGGTGCATGTACCACCTCCACACATTCCACCTGCACCTGCCCAGGATCCTCCCTGCCCCCCAGTCCTCTCCACTGGGAGGGGAGCAGAGCCCCAGCCACCCCCGCTCACTCTCGGTTGCCCCTGTCACTGTCCCTGCACCCTTCCCACACTAGTAGCCGTGTGGGGGTGGAGGGGAGGGCAGTGCTGGGCTTCTATCACTGTCACCCTCAGGGACAGGGCCACTGTCCCTGTGGCATTCACCTGCTCAGCCAGTTCCCAATCTGGGACAGGGACACTGCCCCCAGCACTGCACCCTGTTTGTGTTTGTGAGGGCTGTTTGGCAATTTGTTTTCCCAAATTCCCGCACTCATCCTCTCCACTGGGAGACTCGTGGGTGGGAGCTCAGCTCCAGCAAGGCTGGAAAAATCCCATGGGAGGAGGGCTGTGCCCTCCTTCATGGGAGCTGAGCTCCCAGCTGCTCTGCATGGTGCCAGCAATTAAACCCCCCTGCTTCAGGATACTCTGGATGTTGAAGGGTCACATGGTTCACAGTCACCAGGAGCTGGGAACCCAGTGCCAGCTCTGACTCAGGGGGGCTGTACTACAGCCCTGCAAACTCTCCCCTTGCTCTTCCGAGCACCCCCTCTCCTGTTCCAGCCCTTCCCCTCACACCTCCAGTGTCCACTCCCGGTGTCCTGGTCAGCGCGGCCCTAGTGCCCGCAGCAGGCGCGGGAAGCTGGGGGTGCCCCAGCTGGTGACCAGGTCCCAGGCGGGGCTGGCCACTTCCTTTCCCTGCTCTGGGAACTCTCCTCACCCCTCCAGGCACTCCTCTTCCCCCTGAGGTGTTCCCCCAGCCCCTCAGGACTCTTCCCCAGTACCTGCGTTGCTGAAGACCCAGGTGGAGACATTGGCGCCTGTGCTCATGATGTACTCCACATCCAGGCTGGCCTCCAGCCCGGCTTTGCCACTGCTCTGGTGCCCCACCACCCGGTCCACCTGCGTGCGGTGGGCAAAGCCACGGCCAAAGAGGTGCATGAACTCAGCCAGGTCAGCTTGGTGGAAGTACTGCTCAAGAAACTGTGAGACACACAGGGACAGGGTGTTTTCTCTTGAAAAAGCAAGATAACATTTTGATCCTGACCTGGAAAGTTTCCCAGCATGGGTCTGTGCTACACCAGGTACTGCCAGCAGCCACCGGGGGACACGCAGCTGTCCCAGGATCCCCAGAACAGCGCCAATCCCTCGGACTGCTGCAGCACACAGGCTCTGACCCGGGCAGCTGTTACCTGTGCGCAGGCCTGGCTGTTGTTGGGCAGGACCCCCACGTCCCCCCCTGTCATGTTGTATCTCTGGCGCAGGATGGCCGGTGTCACGCCCAGGTGGAACAGCGCTCTGGCCAGCCGCGGCTCCTTGCTGGTGCCGGCTCTGCTGATGGCCACGCGCTCCGCGGGGAACCGGTGCATGCCACCCACTGCAGCAGAGCCCGGGGGATGAGAGAAGCCGTCAGGGCGCAGAGCCCCGCGAAGGCAGGACACAGCCCTTGGGCTCTCCGTCACCATCCCCATGGCTACATGGGCAGGCCAACAGCAGGGCTTGGAGAGCCCGGCCCTGCAGCCCCTGCCCAAGGGAAGAGCCCCCTCAGCCTTCCCACAGCTGAGCTATGGCCTCAGCTTGGCACCTCCTGTGCTTTTTGTGGGACAGTCACTGGACCCCACGTAACAGGGATCTGCAGGAGGGACATCTGAGCTCTGCAGCTTCACTCCCCCCAGGTGGGACGTACCGAAGTCCAGGTGCTCTGCGAGCTCTTCAGGGACAGTGTAGGGCACTGGGGACCGCACCAGGCTGCGCTGGCCCTGCACGTAGCGGTGAAACTCTGCCCCGGGGAGCAGGCGCTCAGCCATGCTGCAACACAGGGACAGCTGCTGTGGGATGGGACAGGACTAGGGCACAGAGACAGCCATCAAGGGATGGGACAGGGCTGGGAGAGAGGGATAGCCGCTATAGAGTGGGACGGGACTAGAACACAGGAGCAGCCACCACAGGATGGGACAGTAGTGAGATGCAGGGACAGCCCCCACAGGGCCACCAGAGCCGGTTGCAGCTCGTAGGGCTCACCTCGCGGGCAGGTAACACTCCAGGAAGTCAAGGGTGGTGACACTCCGGCAGTCCTCTACCCCATGGCCTTGCAGCCACTTCAGCACTGTCATCAGTGTGGCTGGGGAAGGCTGGACCAAGTCCCTCACCTGCTCCAGGGACAGGTACTGCCCTGGGAGGCACAGAGGGATTAGATCCCCTCACAGGCCCCAGGGGACGTGGGGGCTCAGGCACGTGGCCGTTACCGTATCGCGGGGACCGAGGGTCCGAGACGGCATCGACGAGGCGGGTGAGCTGGGCAGCGCCGCGCTGCCGCAGGGCGAAGGTCAGCTGCACCGGGTGCCCGGGATCCACACGGCCAGCATGGGCCCAGCCGGGGGGCACGCTGAACGGTGGGCAGTGAGCGGGGGCAGCACCGGCACCCCGGCCCGGCCCGGCCCACCGCCCCGCACCTACCGGAACGGCTGGTCCCGCTCCAGCTCCAGCGCCAGCCCCGCGGCGCAGCTCCAGGCGGCCGCACACAGCGCCAGCACGGCGGGGATCCCCCAACACCTGCAACGGGCTCAGGGAAGCACTGGCACAGCCGGGGGGAGCCGGGACTGACCCCCGAGCCCCTGTCCCCAGGGAGCCCCGCCTGAGCCCCCCGAGCCCCCGTGACGGGAGCGCCCGTCTGACTTCCCATTACCCCTGGTCTGGGGAGCCCCGCCTGAATGCCCCGAGTTACACCACCGGGGAGCCCGTCTGACCCTGTTACCCTGTCACCGGGGAACTCCGCCTGACCCCCCGGTCCCCGTTCCCACCATCACCCGGGAGCCCCGTCGGACCCCTGCGGTCCCCATCACCCCGGGGCCGGAAAGCACCCCGGTGCCCGTTACCCCCCGCAGCGGGGAGCATTCCCGTGTTCCCGTGTCGCCCTGTCCCCGTGTCCCCGCTCCGTGCCGGTTACCCCCGCGCCATCCCGCGCCGCGCGCCCGTGACGTGTGCGCGCGTGACCCTCGCCCACGTGGGGACACCAAAACAGCGCTCACGTGACCGCCGCACCACGTGACGGGCAGGTCCGCGAGCACGGGGCAGGACGGGGACCGGGACCGGGACGGGGACCGGGACAGGATCCGGATCTCAGGGTTGGCCACTCAGCCTCCCTCCGGGCCACTCAACCGGCCGCGGCGGGGAGTCCCCGCTTGTCGGCGGCCCGAAGAGGCGGCTCAGACGCGGCACTGGCCGCCCCCGCCCCCCGTTCCCGCCCCTCGCTCGGGCATCTCCAGGCGCCGTGCGGACACGATGGCCCGGACAGGGGATCCATCCGAGGGTCCCTGTCGGGATCCCGGGCTGCGAGGGAGCCAGGGGTCCGTGTAGGGCTGAGGGTGCGGGGCTGAAGGCAGGATAAGAGTCCGTGTAGGGCTGATGGTCCTGCAGAGCTCCTTGTAAGGCTGGCGGTCCTGGTCGGGTCCCGGCTCGGGCGGGGGGTACGGGGTCCCATGCAGGAGGGGCCCAGGCTGGATGGGGCAGAGGCTGGGCGCGGGCCGTGGGGATCGCGGGAGCCGTGTCAGCACGGCCCCATCCCGCGTGTGCGGAGCGCCATGGCCTGGCCCTGCTGCCCTGCACACCGCGGGGGGGCCAGGCTGGGGCACGGAGACCTCGGTCAGTCGTGGGGACAGGGCTGCAGAGGGCTGTGAAATTCATGTGTCATGGAATGATTTTCTCCACACAACCCAGGCCACGTGTGGATGAAATGATTTCAGTTGTACATCCTGGCCAGAGCAACATCCTGGCCAGAATAAAGCAATGTCTTGATTCTCTAACACTAAAAAGTTGTTAAAGAGTTTTTTTTGTTTTTCCTGCAGTTTCGGTGACAAGCCCAGTCACACGGCACATTCCACGGCCCCAGCAGTTCCCAGCTGTTTTCTTGCTTCTGCAGAGCAGAGTCCAGGCCAGGAAGAGACAGGCAATAGGAAAACCACCTGCCTGGCCCTGGCTGCTGCATCCCCCGCGCTGAAGCCGTGCCAGAGGTGTCTGTGTTCCTGCTGCCCCTGCCCCAGCCCCACCAGCTGCCCTGGCCTGCCAGCCCTGGCCTCCTCCCGGGCACAGACAGAGCGGGGAACCAGCCACCCTGGCCCTAGCCAGGGGCTTGGGGGCTGTCGGGGCTGCGTGCCCCATGCCCACTTTGGGGATGGACTCTTTAAGTGGGATGGGATTTGCAGGGGATGATGTCCTGGCTCTGTCTGGACAGCTGGGCAGAGCTAATCGTGTTAATGAGCATCTGCTGCTGCTCTGGTGCCTGGGAGGTCAGGGAGCCTGGATGTCTCCTGGGGCACTGCAGTGCCCTGGCTGGAGCCCCGCTCGCCTGGGCACACTCATGTGCTGTTCCTGCTGTGGGCAGCTGGATTTTCCCAAGGCTAGGAACACCAGAGGACAGTGGCACTGAGGGCAGCCTGCTCCCTGCATGCCCAGTGTGCCCCAGCAGGGCGCTGGAAGGGGTCGGGTTGGGGGATGAAGGAGCAGGGGGGACCCCAGGAACACCATCAGGGAGGGCTGATGCTGGCTTGTGCTCACCCCTGCAGTGCGAGGAGCCCTGTCCAAGGCGGGGACGGAGCTGCTCCCCTGGTCCCAGAGCACTGGCAGTAGGGTTGGGGGACTTTGGGGGCTGTACAGAACAGGTTGGGGCTGCGCAGGTCTCACTATGGGGTGTTGGAAACTGAGAGCTCAGGACAGACAGGAAACAGGGTGGTTTGGGAGCAACAAAAAACAGGACAGCAGGGAAGGCAGGGTGGGAGCAGCTGATCACATGTAGCTGATGGTCACTGTGTGGGTCTGGCCACATCCAACACGTGCCAGCTGCACAGCTGCTCCTGGTTCTCAAACTCTGTACCTGTTACCTGGGGCCAGGGGGGCACTGTTTGGTGAGGGGGGGATGTGTGGCCTCAGGTCAGCATTTTGAGGTCAGTGAAGGACCCTGAGTGTATGTCTGTGTCACCCAACACAGATACACAGTGCCAAAGCTACTGGGCAGACTGGTGGGAGCACTGGGATCCCCAGGGTGTGTCTGTGTGTGCCGGTGGCTGTGCTGACGCTGTGGCTTGGGGAACTTGTATGTCCAGGTGTCCTCAGTGGGGATCCTAGGAATGTGAGGTACCTGCTGGGCAGGCAGCAGTGTGCTCCAAGTGTGGCTGCTGCAGCTCTGGGTCCCTCACAGCCCTGCCCACAGCCCTGCCCAGAGCAAGGGTAGCAGGATGAGATGGGGTTGCCCGTGGCACGTGGGATCAGCTGCGTGCATATGTGGAGACATCTTTCACAGCTGTGCCTGCATGGAAACATGCTCAGCCTCACTGCTGGACAGCCCAGGGCCATCCGTGGTCCTGCTGCAGCTTTGCTGGCCTCTCAGGGAAAGGACTTGGCAGGATGCAGCCATGGATGTGGGTGCCAGGGCTGGCCAGGCCCATGTGAGCCCCCGTGGTGCAGGTCCAGTCTCCCCCCTTCCCCTCCCGCCCCCATCAGTCCCATGGGGACGTGGTGCCAGCCTGGCATGAGCCCACGGCAGCAGGGATGGGGCTGTGTCTGTACAAACGTGTGGTTTATTAAGGCATTTTTGAGACATTGGCACTTGGGTTCAGGCTGCACCGGGTGGCCCCTGCGCGGCCGTGGGCAGCGCTGGTACATGCAGCACCACGAGACACAATACAAAAGGTACAAACGAGTAAAAACAGGAATTGTAGTACAATGTGTAAAAATAAATAACTGGGGGCTCAGTGACCCCAGCCCAAAGCAGGGTGCATGCGTCTGACCCTTCCTGTGGCGTGCAGGGTGCCCCATCCGTGTGCCCATCCCAGACGTGCAGCGGAGCTGGGCTGTGTGGGCAGCCTGGGCAGCACAGGGCCAGGGGGCATGGGGCACCCCAGCATGGGACAGGGGGGCACTGGGTAGCCCTAGAGTGCCCCCACAGAGCTTGGGGACACAGGGCACCCCCAGAGTGCCTCTGCAGGGCCCGAGGAGCACAGGGCACCCCCAGAGTTCCCCCACGGGGCCGGGGAACACAATGTGTTCCCATAGTGCTTGTGAGCAGGACAGGAAGGGGACGGGGGTGCCCACCCCAAGAGCCTCTGTGGGCTGTCCCTGTGCCAAGGCAGAACTGTCTCCCCCTCCCAGGGCATCTCAGGTCCCTCTGTGTCCCTGGCAGTGGGCATGGCCCTGTGCCCCCTTGGTGCCCCCGCCACTGTTGCAGATCCCTGTCCCTTGTCACTGCCCTGTGCTCAGGACAGCACCTGGGACCCACTGGCATGTGCCAGGACCCCACGGCACAAGGGGGACAAGAGGCTGGCTGTAACAGATGGAGCTGCAGCCACAGATGGCTCTTCATGGGAAATGGAGGGGAAGGGCAGAAGTGATGCATTTGTCTGCTGTGACAACACCTTTGGGCCGGGGCTGCAGCCACACTGCAGGCGTGCTGGGTCTGGGGAAAGTGATGGGAAGGAGCTTCCCCCCGGCCCTGCTCAGGCATGGGGTGTCCTCCCTGATCCCCAAATACACCCATGACCAGACTGGGCATTCAGGGCTGCTGTGGGGCTGCTGTTCCAGCCCTCGCTCTGCACCCACGGCCGTGTGGGGACTGCAGCCTCTGGGAGCTACAGTGGCAGAACCCAGGGTCACACGCCTGGGCCCACGATGCAGGGCTGCTCCCTGTGAGCAGCCGTGGGCTCGGGGAGAGCTCTGCTGGGGGCTAAGCTGGTGCGAGTGTGATGCTGCCTGTGTGCTTGGCCGTGCACAGTGCTGGGGGGAGACGGGGACCGGCCCCATGGCAGGGGCTCCGTGTGGGCTCACAACGTGCATCGTGGGGTGCAGAGCGGCCCTGCACAGAGGGCCAGGGCCGGGGCAGGGGGTTCTGGCATCTTGACCATGCTCTGGACGTGGCCCAGACGGTCCTGGGGAGCAGTCATGCGACAGGGCCCCAGGGAAGGCCAGATGCCCCTTGTCCACACTGTGGCTGTAAGGGAACACGCTGGGCCTTGTGGCTTTTTGGGGCATCCCCTCCCACCTGTGCCCCTGCAGCTGCAGGCTGCCTGCCGGGCCTGAGGCGGGTGCGGGTCACAGCAGCCATCCCCACTGCTCCTGAGGCTGGGCTGTCCCTGTCAGCTCTCACACAGCTCTGCCAGCCCCACTGTGCTGCCCATGCCTGGGCACTGTCCCTGCCTCGGACCCCTCTGTCGCAGGAACAGGGCTCCCATGCTGAGTATGACATGTGCCTCCCTCCCAGGACCACAGGAACCATCCTGAAGCTCTGGGCAGGAGATTCCCTGGAAGTGTCACCTGCATCAGTGGGTAGTGAAAGGGCTGTAGTGACCTCAGGGGCTCTGCTGTCCCCGCCCAGCCACAGTCAAGCAGAGATGTGGGCGTTGCTGCCTTTTGCTGCAGCCAGCCCGGTGAGTGACCCACCCTGCCAGGGGCCGGGTTCATCCCTGTGGGCAGCACAGGCTGAAGGGCAGGCAGTATCTGTGCCCTGGGCACCGCACCCTGCCCTGGGACATCACCCCCTGCCATGGGGCACCGTCCCCCCGCCCTGGGAGCTCCGAGGGTCCCTAGGGAAGGCTCAGGGTCCTCCTGCACCCACATGGCCCCGGAGCTGGGTAGGGCAGGGTCTGGGCCTGCAGTCCCTGGCCCAGCACCCCTCAGCTCCCAGCCACTCCCGGAGCACCGAGTACCGTGAAGCACCGTCCTGCCCAGCGCCCAACGGAGCCGCTGCAAGCAGCACATGGACCATCACCCCGGGGTGCCAGCACCGGGGTCAGCAGTCCACAGGGCACCAGCCAGCACAGCGTCTGCCAGACTGCGGGGAGGGACGGGGGCCACAGCCCCCAAGGACACCTGCAGACCCTGGGGGCCCAGGCCTGGCACAGCGCTGGGAGCGGGACAAGCGCCCATTTCAGCAGCCCTGGGCTGGGCCCCGCTCTGGCGCCGTGGCTCTGGGCTGGGGCAGAGGAGTCCAGGGGCCCAGCTCTAAATCCTGAGCTCGGCCTCCTCAGGGGGCTCCAGCGAGTGCTCAGCGCTGATGGTGGAGGTGGATGGCCCCTGCGAGATGCCGAAGGGTGAGACCACGGGGGAGCGGGCGGCCAGCGGGGACAGCGACGGGGAGAAGCTGGGCGACATGGCGGAGGACGAAATGGAACCCTCGTGGCTGATGGGCGAGCGGCGCAGGGAGGATGGGTGCGGGAAGGTCCTGCCTGGTGGTGGCTTGGGGGGCACGGATTTGGCACCTGGATGGGCCACCGAGGTGATGAGGGGCGGGGGGTCGATGCGGGGCTTGGGCTCTGCTTTGGGCTTGGCTGGGAAGGGTTTGCGCAGGGAGCTCTCATCCTTGAGGCGGGCGATCTCCGTGAAGACACTGGCCAGCGGCTGGAACTGAGGACACCAGTTCAGGAGGTAATCCCAGTTGTAGCTGCCGCGGAGCTCCTCGTCGCTGGCCACAATGGCGGTGAGCGAGCCCTCCACGGAGGGCTTGCCATCCTCTGGGAAGGCGTAGTCCTGGGGCTGCGAGGAGACGCTGAGGCCGCAGCGGACGCCCAGGAAGGCGCTGCCCCCGCCGTCCTCATGGTACAGCTGCAGGGGTGGCCCTGGAAGCAGCAGCCCAGAGCCCTTCTTGCTCTTGAACCACTGGGTGCTCTCCAGCGCGGCTGGCTCGCAGGAGATGTCGGAGAGCTGGTCGGCGTCCTGCTGGATGCCAGAGTCAGGGCCGCGCGCAGCGATGTGCTCCTGCATGGAGGCCGTGATGCTGGCCACGCGCGGGTACTCGTTGATCATCCGTATCTCGTCGTCCTCGGCGGCTTCAGCAGAGCCACGGCCGCTGGAATGCGAGGGGTCCAGTGAGCCGCCCCGCGTGTAGGGCCCCGCCGGCTCGGTCCCGTACCCCGGCAGTGCCTGGTGGTAGATGTGCTCAGCTCCAGGCAGTGCTGGCTCCTCACAGCCCAGCTTCTGCAAGGACCCACTCTGTGTGCGTGCCAGTGCCCCCTCCCCCTCTGCCTTCTTGTGGCCCCGGCGCTGTCGGGAGCGCACCAGTGCCAGCACGATGGCCACGGCAGCCAGCACCACCACGACGCCCAGCGAGGCGGCCACAGCCACCAGCAGCAGGTTGAGGTCGGGTGCCAGGCCAAAGGAGGTGTGTGTGACATCAATGGTGACCTGCGCAGAGGCCACACGGGAAGCGGGCAGGGGGCTGCGTGCCTGCACCTCCAGGCTCATCTCCCGTGGCTCCCTCTTGGCACGTCCAGCCCCAGCTTGGGGCTGGCTGTCCACACGCAGGTAGATGAAGCCTGTGGTCTGGTTGATGGCAAAGTATGGTGACGGCTTTGCCAGGGTGTACAGCACAACACCGTCAGCCCCCTCATCCTCATCCGTGGCCAGCACCCGCCCGATGCTCTGCCCTTTGCGCGCGCCCTCAGGCACCTCGAAGTTGAAAGAGGGGCTCAGGAAGATGGGATCATACTCGTCTTCCCCTGTCACCAGCACCCGCACAGTCACAGTGGCCGAGGCATTGCCAGCGTCGGTGGCCCGAACCAGGAGCTGGAAGGCTTTGGCCCGCTCATAGTCAAAGGTGAGGCGGGAGCGCAGCTCCCCAGAGCTCCTGTTGACAGCAAAGGCGTCCCGGCCGTCCCCCATGGTGGGGTCCCCCATTGCCTGCTCCAGCACCACGTACCGCAGCTCCCCAAAGGCGCCGGTGTCGGCATCGATGGCACGCAGCGTGGTGACCAGCGTGCCGGGTGGCAGGTTCTCCCGGATGCTGGCGCTCAGCACCTCCACTGGGAAGTACGGCTTATTGTCGTTGATGTCCTTGACCTCAATGGCCACGGGGACCAGCGCAAAGTGCCCACCCGGCGTGTCCGTGGCCCGCACCACCAGCGTGTGCAGCGCCTGGGCCTCCCGATCCAGTGGCCGTGCCAGGCTCAGGGCCCCCGTGCTCTCGTGCAGCTGGAACAACCCGTGCTGGTCACCTGAGCTGATGGTGTAGTGAATGTGGCCACGCGGCCCTGAGTCGGCGTCGTGGGCTGCCACGCGCAGCAGCTCGGTGCCTGGCAGCGCGGCCTCGCTCACTGCCGCGCGGTACTCGGCGCGGGTGAACACGGGTGGGTTGTCGTTGACGTCCTGCACGGTGATGAGCACGGGCACAGTGGCACTGCGCTGCGGCAGGCCCCGGTCCGAGGCTGCCACTGTCAGGTTGTACACCGGGATGGACTCGAAGTCCAGGGACTCCACGAGCACCAGGGCACCCCGCGTGCGGAGCTGTCCCCCGGCCCAGGCCACCCGGCTCTCCACCTGGAAGGCGTTGCCGCCATTCCCACTGACGATGGTGTAGTCAAAGCCAGCGTTCTCCCGGGAGAGGTCGGCATCGCCCGCCTCCAGCGTTAGCACGGTGGTGCCTGGGCGCAGGTCCTCGGGAACGCTGGCATTGTAGCACGGCTCCTGGAAGCGGGGACTGTGGTCATTAATATCCAGAACCTGGAGCTGCACTGTGGCCCAGGACGAGAGGCTGGGAGAGCCGTGGTCGCGGGCCTCCACCACCAGGTCCAGGGTGGGCTGGCTGACGTTGAACTCCACCTGCCGGGTGGTGAAGAGGGTCCCTGTGGAGCACAAAGCCAGGGTCAGCATGGGAACCAGTGGGAGCATGGAGGGGAATTTGATAGTCACCCTGCTGTGTCTACCTCACCAGCTACACCAGAAAGCGACCTGGTGCCAGCGACCTGCCAGCACGGGGCACTCCCCTCCACAGGCACCCTTAGATTGCCCCATGAGAGAGGCCCACAGAGCACCAAGCCCACGCACCATTGCTGGGGTCGATGGCAACACCAGGGCTGGGCACAGCCAGGTGGAAGGTGATGTCCCCATTGCTCCCTGAGTCGGGGTCGGTTGCGCTGACAGTGAGGATGGCACTGCCAGCAGGTGTGTGCTCTGGCAGCAGCACCTGCAAGAGAAGGAAACCCCGGTCAGCATCTGGTTCCCCCCTACCCAAAGTCCCCAGCAGCCGTGGGATGGGGGTCTGGGGCTGGCCAGGCAGCCATAGCCAAGGTCGTCCAGCCTCTCACAGGCAAGGAGTCTGTGCTGCCAGACCCTTCAAGCGTTCCTGGGGCTCCCCAACCCCTTGCCTCTGTTCCAGAGCTGCTAAAAACACACTGCCCAAGCCAGCCTTGATCAGGGACCTGCCCAGGTCTCGCCACAAACATTTGTCTGGGCTGTGGCCCATTTCCCACCCCCTCTGGCCTCCCCAGTGTGCTCATCCATTGCAGCTGGACCCTCTGCATCCAGCTGTGCCCCTTGCAGGGGCTGGTCCCAGGGTCACCTGCCTGGTTTCAACTCCTTCTATGCCACAGTGACAGCATGAGGAATGTCAGGATGTAGATATGGGCCAGAAAGCGAGACCAGAAGGGGCTCAGACCCATCCTCAGTGCTTTGTAAGGGCAGGGAAGATGGGCAGGGCAGCCAGGCAGGAGCTGCAGAGCGCTTGTGTGGGATGGCCCCTGCTGCCTGGCACACCTAGTGCACGTACCTGGTAGAAAACCTGGGTGAAGGTGGGCACATTGTCGTTCACATCCTCCACGAGGACGGTGAGGTTGGCCTCGGTCTCGTGGCGCGTGTCAGAGGCGCGCAGGGTGAGCGTGTAGCGGCTGCGCTGCTCGTGGTCCAGCGGCCCCGTCAGGGCAACGTGGCCCCCGTAGCGCAGCACCCCAAAGGTGTCTGCTGCGTCCCCCTCCAGCAGCAGCGTGTAGGAGAGCACAGGGCCCGAATCCACATCGTTCCCAGTCAGCTGGGCTATCTGGGTGCCCAGCAGTGTGTCTGTGGGGAGCAGAGGTGTGAGCGAGCAGACCCATCCCTGCCCAGCATACCTGGCTCAGCTGGGGGAAAACCAGTTCAGTCCAAAGCCTGAGCACCGGGAAGAGGGGAAGATGCCACGGGAGAGGGAGATGGTGGGGGAAAAGGATGGTCTTGGGGGCTTGGCAGGACAGGTGGAGGTTTCCACAGGCACAGGGCACACTGGCTGGGGACTGTGAGCAGGCAGAGCAGGTGTCTGCAGCCAGAGCCCCAGACATGAGGCAGGGGCCGGGGTCGGGCTGGTAATTCAGGTTGCTCCCTCAGGACACAGCACCAGCACAGGGGTCATGCTGGAGAGCTTGGGGGGCTTCAGCGGGCCAGTGTGACCCAGCCCCTTGCAGGGACTGGCCTGGCCTCCCTGTGGGCTCCTCCCCATCCCATGGTGCCCACTGTACCCCAGTTCTGGCCCTCAGTGCTACGGCACTCACTCTCGGGGACACGAATCTCCCAGGGGACCGGGATAGTAGGGCTATTGTCATTGACGTCCATCACCACCACAGTCAGCGTGGCCGAGCCCATGAGCGGTGGTGTTCCTCGGTCCATCGCTGTCACCACCAAGCTGTGGGCAGGCATGAGGGTCAGATGTGTGCCCACACACGTGACAGAGCATCTCACCCATGTACAGCTCCTGCGGCATGCACTGCACACCTGCATCGCACCTGGGACGTGAACTGCAGGTGTGCACGGGGCTGGAGAGTGTACATGTGGTGGGGAAGCCACACAGCAGCTCAGAGTCTGGGGCGATGGATCTGTGCGGCACCTCCTCTGGAGGTGTTTAAGGAAAGACTGGATGTGGCACTCAGTGCTCTAGTCCAGTTGATATGATGGTAATCAGTCACAGGTTGGACTCAATAATCTCAGACGTCTTTTCCAACCTCAGTGGTTCCGTGATTTGGAGAGCGTGTGTGGGTGTGACAGGGCATAGCACCCCTCTCCCCACCACAGATAGCAGAGATAACCCAGGCGGGCAAAGCCCAGCAGGTGTCATCTCCTGGCACCAAAAGGTCTGCCAGCCTAACAGATGTGGGAAGGGATAAAAACAGGTGACCCAAAGGCCTGTTTTACACTCTAAAAGTACTACAGATTATCACAGAGGCAGAAGCCCTCTACCCACACACACTGAAAGTGTGCAAGACTTCTCCCTGGAGTCTGGATGCAGATTCCATAGTTACTTTCCTGGGAATTGTGGGAAAGGATTTTGATGTGTGCTCCATCAGGAACTGGATGTCAAGAAACACTGGATCCTAAGTTATATTATTTCTTCGGTAGCTGTAAAATTAAGGGTGCCTTTAACCCCACGTGTACAATACTAGCTGTCCTCTTTTTGTCCTTATTCCTGTGTGGTAATAGTCTGTTTTAAGTCTTATGTCTGTTAGTTTTGTGTCTATTAAATAAAGAATTAATTCTATAATAGACTGAATCAGCCATTATTAAAGAACCTGTGAATGACAGTGGGTTTTGGGGTCCTGGCCACCCCTATAAAGCTACTGCCTGCTGCCAGAGGCCTGGGCAAAAGGCAGGGACTTACCTAAACCCACACCATCCATTCATAACAGTGGGGCAGTGTGTGTGGTACATGGAGAGCACGGTGGGGCAGGGCAGCAGGTTTTTGCACACCTAAGCCTGGAAGGTGTGTGGGTGCAGGCAGAGCACCTTGCAGGGTACAGGCAGGTGTCTGGGGATCTCTGGCTACTGGGGAACACTTGGAGCCTCTCTGGAATGGCAAGGGGTGTGTGTGTGTGGAAGGAATACCCCAGACCAGGGAACAGGGCAGAGAAACCCACAGCCATGGGGGGACATGTGGAGGGGGAGAACACAGACTGGGGGGCTGCACCTGAGCAAGGCATGGGGGAAAGGGCAGGAGAAGCCTCAGATTCATGGTGGGGTGTTTGCCAGCATTTCACATACGTGTGGCTAGAGTGGGTGGACATGTCCAGAGCCTGCAATGGTGAGGGGCCCAGAGGGCCTGTCTGGATGCAGGGGGACGTCTGGGGGAGCTCAGGCTAGTGCAGGGGTTGGGAGGACACAAGGGTCCTATGCTTGGAGGTGGAAGTAACTGAGCAGATGCAGTACGGATTAAGGAGGCAGAAAGAGGAATGGATGAACCTAGGGCCCTCTCACAATCTCCTCAGCTCCATGGAGACCCGACTGAGCTGTGCGTGGGCTCATCTTGGTCATCTGCCTCCTGCGTCCTTCACTCCCACTGACCCTCAGCAGTGTTGCTTGGCAGAGCCATTTCACAGACAGGCTGGCACAGTGCTCTAGTCCAGGCACCAAGAACAGTGTTCCCCATGCCCTGGGGCTGTGCTCCACAACTCTGTCCCTGTGCTGGCATTCCCTAGCCTGGCTGCACTCACCGGGTCTGGGACCAGATCTCTCTGTCCAGGATGGCAGCAGTGGTAATGGTGCCAGTCTGAGGGTCAATGTGGTACAAGCCCGGCATTGGCAGGGACTGGTTGATGGCATAAGTCACCTGCCCATTTGCTCCCTGGTCCAGGTCATCTGCCAGCACCTGCAAAGCCACATGAGATTCAGCTGCGGAGCCCCTGAGGTTGGACTTGTGTGCTAGTGCCAACCCCAGCCCCATGCATCCCCCCTCCCACAACTCCAGCCAGGCCAGGGCTCAGGTGTCCCTGTCTGTACCCCAGCCATACCTGGATGACAGGTGAGTCGTAGCTCTGTGACTCCCAGATGAATGCCACATAGTTCTGCAGCTGGAAGCGGGGCAGGTTGTCGTTCACGTCCTGGAGGTTGAGGTTTATGGCCATAAAGCCAAAGGAAGCCGTGGTCTCTGCCTGGATCACCAGGCGCAGCCGGGGGCTGGCCTCAAAATCCAGGCTGCTGGAGTCCTGCACTGAGATGGCACCTGGGAGGCGGACAGCGACAAGGGGGTGCAGTGTACCAGCACATCCATCCATCCATCCACCCATCCATCCACCATCCCTCCATCCCTCCATCCATCCATCCATCCATCCATCCATCCATCCATCCATCCATCCATCTCTCCATCCCTCCCTCCTTCCATCCATCCCTCCATCAATTCATCTGTCCATCCACCCATCCACCCACTCTCAGATGGACAGGACAGACACTCTGAGCTCTTCCAAGCCTTCCCCACAGTGCCAGCTTCTCATCATTCTCAAGAGCTGACCTGAGTGGTAACACCCACCCCTTGCTGGGGACAGTTCCTGCTGACATTACAGCATGCGACAGTCCTCCCATCTGGAGCCTCCCCCAAAGGTGTGCAGCAGAAAGAGCTGCTCCTACCATGATATAAGCTCATCCAGCTCCAAGCCAGTCACCTCAGTGCAACTTTGAGTCCAGTCAGAGCCTTGCAAGTGCTCTGAGGACAGATACCCACTGCCACTCGCCTGAGCCAGCTAGGCTGCTGGAGCAACAAGGTGCAGCTGTCCCAGGAGAAGGAGGAGGGCAGCCAGCAGGATGTACTAAACTAACTGACAACATTTCTATGGACACGTAGGGTCACCTTCCACTGTCCCAGGGTGCTCCAAGCCCTGTCCAACCTGGCCTTGGACACTTCCAGGGATGGGGCAGCTACAGTTGCTCTGGGCAACCTGTGCCAGAGCCTCCCCACCCTCACAGGGAAGCATGTCTTCCCAAAATCCCATCTAACCCTGCCCTCTGAGGTTTTGGGAAAAGGTCTAATTATGGGGGGCCACAATTGCACTGGGAGCAGTGCTAGCAGCCTCTGGTCAGTGACAGGGCAATATCCACATTCCAGTACTAACACCTCTCAACTAACTGGTACAAAGTGTGGATGGTGCTCCTGTGCCCTGGGGACCCCAAGCACCTGGGCAGGCATGAGCAGAGCTCCCCAGGTGTTCCTGGAGCTGTACCTGAGCTGGGCTGGATCAGGAAGGTGTTCCTCTCGTTGCCACTGATGATGCTGTAGGTGATGCGCCCTGAGGAGCCCCCTGTGTGCATGGCCTGGACACTCGCCACCTCAGTGCCTGGGAGAGCAAAAGGGTGTGAAGGGGCAGTGGAGCCTTGGGACACGGGGCAAAGGGTTAGGGTGATGCATGGCAGCATGTGATGCAGCACAGGAGCACTGGTCTGCCTGAGGACACTGCTGACAGGGGACTGCAGGTCTCATGGTAATGCTGGGCTGGGAGCCTGGAGTCATGGTGCCTGTCCATGCCTCCTCTGTGGTCTCACTGTGACCCTGGAGACCTTCTGGGAGCACCTGGACACCTGTGGCTGCCTACAGTGATCTGAACCCACTGAGGCCAGCCCACAGGGACACCACTCTGACCAGCCTGGGCACCACTCAGACCCTGCAGCTCCTTGGGTCTTCCCAAAGCATAACAGGACTTTCCCAGACCCCACAGTGCTCCCTGGTCTGAGTTCCCCACAGCACTGCTCCCACCTCCCCTTGTGCCCCATCCTCTTCCATCACAGCACTTTCTGGTCACTGCCATTGGGTACCTGGGGTGGCATTTTCAGCCAGGGCCACATCACTGGTGCTGCGGGGAAAGCGCAGCCCCTGGTAAGGCTCCTCCTGCACATGGATCACCACCACCCCCGTGGAGGAGAGCGCCGGCTGACCCAGGTCCGTGGCCAGCACGAAGAGAGTCCGCTGGCGCTGGCTGAGCGAGCCAAGGGGCTGCAGCAGCTGGATGTCCCCCGTGTAGGAGTTGATTGCAAAGGCGGAGCTGGGCGTGGCAAAGCGGTACAGGATGGAGGCATTTGCCCCCGCGTCCCTGTCCTCGGCCCTCATGGTGGCCACCACCTGCTTGAGCGGCGTGTGGCGGGACAGGTTGACGGTGAGGGGGCTGTGCAGGAAGGCCGGGACGTGGTCGTTGACGTCTCGCACCACGACCGTGACGCGCACCGCCGAGCTCTTGGGCTCCCAGGGCGCCGAGTCCACCGCCATGGCCAGGAAGCTGTAGGTGGGCTGGCGCTCCCGGTCCAGTGCCTGGGCACTCCGGATGTGCCCACTCTGTGGCTCCACCTGGAACATGCCCAGCGACTCATTGCCCAGGTAGTAGGAGACCTGGCCATTGGTGCCCTCGTCCGGGTCTTCGGCCACCAGCTGCAGCACCAGGTCACCGACTGGCAAGTCCTCTGGCACCTCCACCGTGTAGGTGGCCTGAGCAAAACTGGGTGCGTTGTCATTGAGGTCCAACACCTGCACAGTCACCGACATGGTGGCACTGCGTGGAGGGGAGCCATGGTCCTGCACCACTACAGTGAGGCTGTAGGAAGCAATTTGCTCTCGGTCGAGGGCATGTGCAGTGGACAGGACACCAGAGACAGGGTCTAGGCTGAAATCCTGCCCAGGGTCTCCACCTAAAAGAGAAGAGGGGGAATAACAAGGCAGCATGCCTGTAACTGGAATGAGAAAGGCCCTGGAGAGCATGAAGCACATCACCATGGGGTCTGGCAGGGTGGGCAGAGTGAGCCCCAGTGAGAGCAAACCTCCTTGGGCCAGCTCCATGTGAAGAACTGACTCTAACCACTCACAGGCCAGTGCTCCTGCCATGGGGAGTCGCCAGACAGCGTGTGACAGGATACAGCGAAAATCTGACTTGGCAACCTGTGAATTAATGGGTCAGAGCAGCCAGGAGAGGTGTGGAACTGGTCTAAGCCTGGGGAACCAGACACAAGCCTGGGGAATGAGCAGTGCAGCCTGTCTGGATCTTAGGGTGCTCTTTACTGGGGGCAGAGAGCTGAGAGGCGGCAGCAGTGCCATGCAGTTTGGAGCAGGAGAGAACTGAGATGGAATGGGACTGCTACAGGTGATGTCCCCAGATCCTGGGAAGCCCAGGGAGAAGTCCTTGCCCAGCCCCACACTCCCAGTGCATCTCACCTGCCACCCGGTACTCCAAGCGTCCATTCTCTCCACCATCGGGATCAGTGGCCCGCAGGGTGTAGAGCGCCACACGGCTCTGGTTCTCAGGAACCTCCACGGAGCAGGACTCGCTCTCCAGGCGTGGCGCGTGGTCATTCTCGTCCCCCACGGTGACCCGCACCGTGGCCCTGGTGAGGCTGGGCGGCAGGCCGGCGTCGCGCGCGTACACTGCGGGACACGGGGAGCAGCACAGGCTGCCCTGACGGCTGCGAGCCACGGCCACAGCGGGTGTGTGCCAATGCCCAGGCACCACGGGGGCAGCCAGCCATGGGAGTGTTGGCGTTCTTGAGCCCACAAACCACCCCACAGCCCCGCTGTGCCCCACAGCCCCTCCTCCCTCCCCACGGCCTGCCCTCTCTGCAACACTCCTCAGCCCAGCAGCAGGCAGCCCTGGTCTGCCCCCACCCTGCCTGCTGCCTCCCTTTGCCTACCTGTCAGCACATGTTGCTGCTGCTCCTCCCGGTCCAGGGGACGCGTGGTGACAATGAGCCCCGTCTGTGGGTGGATGGAGAACGGCCCCCCAGAGAGACCCCCATAGGACACCTGCCCGTTGGCACCTGCGGGGACGAGGGTGGTCCGAGGGCAGCCGAGCAGCAGCCCCTGTACCTCATCTGGCTCCCAGCCCTGCACCTCCTTGCTCCCAGCTCTCACCTGGGGCTCGCAGGTTGTGTGAGAGGGTGGTCTCACTCCCTGCTGGCAGAGGTGTGTGGGGGGGTCCCAGCCTAACCCAGCTGGTGGGAGGCCAGATGGGTCAAAGAGACCCCACAGAACAAAGGCCACGGGCCAGGGGACCAGAGGGAATCACAGTCCTTGTTCCATTCCCACCCTCTGCCAGGATTCAGCCCATCTCCCACCTCCAGGCCAGGTGCTGATCCTTCTCTCTGGTCAGCCAGGCTCTCCAGACCAGCAGAAGGGAGCAGGGTATGCCCAGACCTGGGGCTGCATCTCCAGACAGGCCCTGAATGAACCGGGCAGCTCATCCTCGCCTGCATCCTCACCCAGATCCCGGTCTGTGGCCAGCACCTGCAGCACTGGGCTGCCGGCCGGCAGGTTCTCCATGATGTGGGCTTCATACTCGGGCTTCTCAAAAGCAGGAGCCTCATCATTGACGTCCAGCACCAGCACGGACAGCAGCTGTGTGGCCGAGAGGCGTGGGAAGCCGTGGTCCGTGGCCACCACTGTCAAGTTGTGCTGCGCCACCTCCTCCCGGTTCAGGGCCCGCACGATGGACAGTGCGCCTGCGGACACAGGACAGGGGCAAGCTGGGACCAGCGGCACTGGGGCTTGTGCCTTGGGACTACTGTGTGGCTGCAGGCCCCGGGCTGTGCCAGGACAGACAGGTCTCAGGAGACAGCAGCACTGTGCCGACCAGGTGCTGTGCTTGGGACTCCCTGCACCGCCAGTGCCACTCCTCCAGGCTCCCCAGCCCACGCACCGTGAACCCTTGCCCCCTCCTCAGCCTCTGTGCCCCCAGCACCCCTGACACCCCCCCTGCCCCCTCCCTGCCCTCACCAGTGCTGGGGTTGAGGTGGAAGCGGCCATCACTGTTGCCTGCTCGCAAGGAGTAGCTCACACGTCCGTTCTCTCCCAAATCGCTGTCCTGGGCCACCACATGCAGTGCCACAAAGCCTGTGGGCTGGTCCTCCATGATGCTGACGGTGGCCGGTGAGAGGAAGACGGGCGCGTTGTCGTTCTCATCGGTCACAAACACACGGGCTGTGACAGCGGCGGAGCGGCGCTGGCTGACATTGCGGGCCTGGTCCGTGGCCTCCACCACCAGCAGGAAGGAGGCAGCAGCCTCCCGGTCGAGGCCCTGGCGCAGGGTCAGCTGCCCCGAGCGGCCGTCCAGCTGGAAGGGGGCTCTGGGCGGCTCCAGGTGCAGCAGAGCGTAGCGCACCTGGCTGTTGGGGCCCACGCCATCCCCATCCAGCGCCTGGAAAGTGAAGATGGAGGAGCCGGCCTGGGCATTCTCAGGCACCACGATGGTAATGGGGTCCTCGGGGAAGGTGGGTGCCTGGTCGTTGCAGTCCTGCACGTGGATCTGGACCAGCACCAGCCGGCTGGAGGGATAGCCGTGCTGCATGTCCTCGGCACTCACCTGGAGCACGTGCCGTGCCCCGGCTTCATAGTCCAGCTCACGGGCAGCATAAATCTCCCCTGTCATACTATCAACCACAAAGGTGCCATCCCCACCACCTCCTACCACCGTGTAGGTCAGTTGTCCTCGTGCAGGGGCATCGGGGGGGGCCACTGAACCTATCACAGAGCCTGGCTTGACCCCCTCGAGAGGATGCAGGGTCAACACGGTGGTGTCAGGCCGTGGCAGCACACGGGAGGATGGCAACACCTGTGAGGAGAGGAAGCAGTGAGGGGCACACCCAGGGGGCTGTGTGCCCTGCCACACGCTGGAACACAGGAGGGTCCCTCTGGTCCTCAGAATACACTTCACTGTGAGGGGTGCCTGAGCCCTGGCACAAGTTGCCCACAGGTGGTGGAGTCTCCAGCCTTGGAGACAGCCAAAAGTCACCTGAACAATCCCATTTGAGCAGGGGGCTGGAGAAGGTGACCTTCACAGGTACCTTCCCTCAGCCACTCCTTGGGACTGTGGCTGGGTCAGATACTGCAAAGCCAACAGACAGCACCAGAAACAATTCTGCAAACATGAGCAAGAGTGGGTAAGAAGAGGAGTTACTCTCATCCTGATGGGAGGCACAGGAAGAGAACCCAGTGTGACCCCAAGATAAATAAATACTATCAGTAGTTCTATGAAAAATACTGGAGTTAATTTGGGGGTGAGGTGCACTTGCAGATGGGAAAGAGGATGCTGTAAAGGACACCACAGTATGATCTGAAGGGAAAACCCGCTGAAGAAGCACATTCCTGTCAAGGAGCTGAGGAAAATGGGAGTAACAACAAACCTGTCAGCCCAGAGGGGATCAAACCCGGTGACTGTCAAACAAATATCTATTACAAGGATGCAAACCAGCATGATGGGGATGGCCAGCCTGGCCTCAGTGCTCTGGAAGCTGCAGAACAGTTCTGATTACAACAGTTACAGACACGGTGTAAAAAGGAAATGGTACAAAACATGCTGGGGGCTGAAGGCAGATGTGGCGAGCTAACACCAGGCTCCACTCCTCAAGGGAATGTGGTTTATCACACCCACCTGGGCTAGAACTCAGCTCTGGAGCTCCCACACTAGCTGGGGAAAGGCACAGAGTGGGGATGGCTGTGTGACAGACAGGACTGAGAGACCAGCTGGCTCAAGGGAGCAATGGGCAGGGCTGGTGGAGATGGCACAGCAAGGACAGTCAAATGGCCTTGGCAACTGCAAGGACAGGGACAGGAAGATGTGAAACAATATTCTATGGGAGTGCCTTGATGGGGGGAATCGGAGCCTCTGCTGTAAAAGGAAGCTCATCACTAACAGCAAAGAAAGGATGTAGCTGTCTGGGCACTACCAAAGTGACAGACATGAGGGACATGCTGCAGGTCAGAACACTGGTTTCATTTGATGCTGGGAAGAGTGGAAGTCTCCGTGCAGGGAACCTCTGACATCTTCCCTGCACCAGGGTATCTAGGACGGGGTTGGCTGTCTAAGGCTGGAGAAGGAAGAACTGCAATTGGCCACTTTGGAGATGAGAACATGCGCAGGGGCAGACAGACCCATCCCTTCCCATCCCAGGTTCTCCACATGGATTTTAGGGCTGGATCAACAGCTGAGCAGGAGCAGAGGGTGCCCAGGGATGAAGGCAGTAGAGGATGTGGAGGTGGGGAGAAAGGCTGCCAAGTAGCTGGATGGTGTCTTCCAAGAGGCAAGTGAGGGGTAGATGGCCCAGGGGCAGGAGAAGCTGGGGTGCAGGAACAGGAGGAGCTGGGTACCTGGACGCGGACGATGGCTGACGTGCTGCGCGGCACCGTGCCGCGGTCGCTGGCTGTCACGGTGAAGATGTACTCGGCACGCTCGCTCCGGCGCAGGACTGTGGCTGTCCGCAGCTCGCCGGTAGCCACGTGCAGAGTGAAACGCTCTGCCCAGGCTCCTGCAGAGAGAGGAAAACACTGCTGGGAGAAGCATGGAGGAGGGAAGGCAGGGGAGGGTGTGAAGGAAGGGGATCCCGGGCAGTGGGCACCCATCTGCCCAGGTGATGGCTGCAAGGCAGAGCAGCACTGATTTGCCAGGTCTGGAGCTCGTACCTATCAGTGAGTAGATGATGGTCCCATTCTCCCCCTCATCGGGGTCCTTGGCCTGCAGGGAGGCGACCAGGAGTCCCGATGGCTTCTCTTCCAGCACCTGCAGCAAGGCCCAGGGAGCAGCTGAGTGGCACAAGGCACCTCTCAGATCACCCCACAGCCCCCAAGCATGGCACGAGGTCTGCACTGTCTTACACCAGCCCTGCAAGTTACCCACAGCACAGACCCCTGGCAGGACCCACAAGCTGTGCCTGAGGCTGGGAACATGGAGCAGTCTGGAGGCCAGGAGAGGCTCTGCCTCACCAGCCCTCCTCCCCTTCTGCCCCATTTAACAACACACTCGGCAGGGCGGGGGCACACTGGAGGGGGGCTGTGGAAGGGCACTGCTCACCCGTGTCACACACAGAGCCTCTGCAGGTAGGTAAGTGCAGGGCTCCACAACAGTCCTGGTTCTTTCTGCCCCAGCAGACCCCTTCATCTGCAAATGGCCAATGTGTGAGCCCTTGACAGCCCAGAGCCAGCCTCCCTGGCCACAGCCAGGCATCCTCTCAGCTCCCACACTTAGCCAGGGAGATTTGCCACCTCTGGAAGTGCATCTGGCAGACCTTCTGGGGCTCAGGTACCTCAGCTTGAGGCTTTTCCCTTCTCTCCTTTGTTCTGGGGTAGCACCACCAATCTGTAGGCACTTCAGACCCCCATTTTATGCCAGTGCAGCACAAGAGCATTGAGACATCAATCCCACGTGCTCAGGTAACCTCATGTCCTGAGGGGAGCTACCTCCTTTGCCACAGAGAAGACACAACAGAGCATTGCACACAAACACCTTTTCTGGATAGCTGTGGAACTGGATGCAACCCCAACACTGTCCCTCAGCACCTGCCAGGTTTTGGAATCGTTCTCAGCAAACATCCCCTCCCTGCTGCAGTCCTGCCCCCTCCAGCACATACTCTTTGGTGGAACAGGATTCCCACTCAGCACAGGCTCTGCTGCTCCTTCCACCCCAACAGATGCCAAATTCCCACCTCAAGGGTACAGACCTCGCGTTCCCATCCAACCAGCACATCCTGTGGAAGAGACCACCCTCCTAGACC
Source organism: Rhipidura dahli (assembly GCA_013399225.1). NCBI lineage: Eukaryota > Metazoa > Chordata > Aves > Passeriformes > Rhipiduridae > Rhipidura > Rhipidura dahli. The sequence goes on from VXAC01005939.1 coordinate 28,563, forward strand.
CAGCTGTACAGAGTGATCTGTGCCACCTAATGCATTTAGGAAAGGGACAAGTGGAATCCAAGCAGGACTCTGGAGAAGAAGATGCAGGTTTCCAGGTGGAGGTGAGGGCCAGAGCTGTTACCCAAGCTGCTGGCACTGTGTTGGAGCCCTGGGAGGGGAGACCAGAGGAGCTGGACTCGTTCAGCCCAGCTAGGCAGTGCTGGGACTGTGCTCTGTAAACACTGAGAGGGAGGGAAATTCCAGGGAGAGAGGACAGCTTTTTAAGCAAAAACACAATATTGGCACAAGAACAAATGAGTATAAAATGGTCAGAAATTAGTTTAGGCTGGAAATGAAGAGATGTTTTCTAGTACCAGATCAAGGAATCTGGAACAGCCTTTCACAGCAATGATGGAGGCACAGACCTAAATACAGCCTGGCCCTTGATGAAAGGAGGCTCTGCGTGGACACCTCTACGTGGGGCCACGATTCAGAGGCCCCTTCCAACCTCTCCCTGCCACAGGCCGGGGCAGGGTCTGTCCCCACTGCCCTCAACCCAGAACTGACTGGCTCCTGCTCAGCAGGCAGGGACACTCTCCCCTTCCATGAGCAATCAGACCCCTCTGAGAAGAGCAGACATGTCAGAGGCGTTACATGAGCGACACCCACACAGCCCCATGTACAAATGCCACTTCAGTCACACCAACAGGAATAAACAGCAACAGCAGTGCGCTTGCCTCTGCAAACTGGTAAGACAGTGGACACGTGGGCACATCTGGGTCTGCCCACCCTCCCTGAAGGTTGCTGCAAACACCACCCTGGTCCCAAGCTCACAGAGCCATTCTAGCCACAAGCACAGCTCTGGCAGGGGCTGGTGGTGGATTTATAGAAATGTGAGAAACATGGTACATATGGAACAATCCTCCTGTGAACTTCCCCGGCTCCCAGCCTGCTGTGGCTCAGACACTTCCTGAGTCACAGATCATATTTGTGTTCATCAGCCTTTGATGGATTTTTTTCTTTCCATGAATTCATCTAGTTTTGAACCCATGCAACTCTGGGCAATGATTTCACAATTTAATTACATTCTGCACGAAGAAGTGGTGCCTGTGTTTATTTTAAACCTGCTGCCTGGTCAGTTCCTATGGAGCTGCCCAGTCTTGTGTTATGAAAAAAGCAACTTCTCATTTCCCCATGACTCTGTGCACATGTGTGTGATATTCCTGCAGCTTTGTCCATGCCAAAGAATGTTTTCTTTCTGCTTGGAACCATTATCTGCCAGAGATCCCAATAACATCTTTTTCTGAACTGTTTCTAGCACTTCTTCTCACTTAGGGAATGGAACCAGACAGAGAGTGTGGGCAGAATCTGATATCATCTGTGGGTGATGATATTTTCTTTCATTCTCTGTTTCTTTTCAATTAAACTCAGCATTTGATTTGCTTTTCTGCCTGTGCTGAGCCTGGTGTGGCACTTTCACAAAGCTCCAGGCTTTTCCCCAAACTGAAGCAGCCAGTTCAGAGCCCACCACTGTGTAAGTGCCATCCATGTTGCTCCTCAGCAACTTGCTTAGCAGCAGTGATTTCATCTCCCATATTCTTACCTGACTCAACAGTGAAACATGATCCTTCTACAGTTCTTCACAGGGAGCCCTCACCTTGAATGCTTTAAATAGACCAGTGACATCAACCATCACATCTTTGAGAGGATACAGCAAAATACCAGCAAAGGGGCACACCCTCCGTGAACACAAGCACCCTCTTCCTTCCCTCTGCTCTCTCTCCCCTCTCCTAGCAGTCATTCCCTGGAGGATCCATTACTGCAGACCCTTTGCAAACACCCCTGGTCCTGCCAGCGTATCACCAACGTGTTTCATCTCAGAACCCCACAGCTGATGTTGGAAGGTGCTGACACAGAACCCTCCTCTGCTTTGCCTGATGAACACTGACATGAGCACCGCACTGAGAATGTCTGCAAGAAATCATGGAACTTTGTCTTATCATCCAGTTTTTACTTCTTCCTCCAAGTCTATCTTCTACGTCCAAAACATGGCTAACAGTGGGTTGCTCCAGTGCTTCACCCTTCTTTATCTCTGTTTCCAGTACCTGCAAACCAAAGTGCCCAAACCAAAGTGCCCAAACAGGTGTTTGCTCAGAGCTGCTGCAGCATCTACCTGCCCTCAGAGCTCTGAACCCATCTCAGCCTTGCCCTGTCCCCTGAAGGATGCATCTGCTTTCATGGTCTCTTTGTAAGAGCAGAGCCCTCCCAAGCTCCAGCAGGGCACTCGCAGCACTTGGTGTCCCCAAACATTGGGATCAGCCGCAGATCCTGCCACGCAGAGTGTGACAGGTGTCCCCACACAGGAGCAGATGCCAGGTGCGAGCAATGCCACATCGCAGAGCCCATCCAGGGCACCCTCAGCCATGCCATGGTCCCTGGCCTGCTCTGGTCCCATAGCCTTGCTCAGAGAGAGGGCAGGACTAACTGTGCCCCCTTTGCCTTCTCCAGGCTCTTGGAGATGTGCTGAGCCAGGCCAAGCCCTGCCAGCAGCTTGGCCAGCAGAGCGGGGCATGCATGAAGATGAGTGGGCAAGGGATAACTGCACCCTAGAAGGGGAAGGGAAGAAGCAATGAACAGGGAAGGCCTGGCTGGAGCTGCAGAGTGTCCCCAGATCTTGTGTCACCCAGATGGCTACCAACACAGTCCTGTTGGCTCTGACCTGTCTGGGGCGCACAGCTCGGGCAGGATGTGTGACAGAGAGTGGCTGCCACCATTGTGGTGTTTCTGAACCCACTCAGAGCAAGGGGCTTTGAGCACACAGCCTGATGAGCAGCAGTGGATGCAGAGCGGGCACGGCTGCCCAGCTGCAAGCTGTCCCTGCTCTGTGCCGAGCAGATGAGGCAGGGCCCTGGCTGCCCATCCTGTTCTGCTGCTGCCAGTGCCCCTCAGCTGGCTCCCACGAGCCCTCGCCACTCATGACACTCTCAGGGACACAGCTGAGCAGAGGCAGGCGGGTAGGGGGCTGGTCCTTACCCAGTTCTCCTGAGCAGTACCCCTGTAGCTGGGTCTGCAGCACATGCAGAGCCCAGTGACCGCTGCCACCAGAGTGCTGAGGGAAAGCTCAGCTGACAGACACAGCAGATTCACAGAAAACTCTCATGCATGCCAAGTCCAGCTTTCTTGACCTCCCAGAAAGACAAGTGCCTGTACCAAAAATCCCCAGACCTAGAAGGTGATGCGTCTCCCCTGCATCTGCATCTGCCCCTTGCATCTCCCTGCTCACAATTGTCTACCCTGGCTCTTCTTTGAACATGGGTCAGGTTCAGGGCTCCTTTTGCTGTCCCTCCCTACAGGGACATGCAAGCCAAGAGCTTCTGCCCGCTGGCCAGTCCTGATTGTGCCAGAGCCCTCCAGAGGCCCTGCCTGCTCTGTGCACTGGGATACCTGCATTGCCCAAGGACATGCCCATCCTGCCAAATCTCAAATTTACCAGACTGTCTTGGCTGCTGCATGGATCTGACTCATGCTTGCTCGTCTTCCACTCTAAAACTCTTCTGGGTGCCCCTACCCACACCCTTTTACCCAGCAGTACCACCTGCCCCCACATCCAGAGGCCACTAGGTCCTGGCCTCATTGGTGCTCCAGCCTGCACCCCTACCTGCACAGGCAGTTCCTGACCACTGCCCACGTGGAGGAAAGCGGGAGCGTTGTCATTCTCATCCAGCACCGTGACATAGATGGTTCCAGTGGCACTGCGGGGGGGTGCTCCCCCATCCTGCACAATCACCAGGAGCTGGAAGCTGGACTGCTGCTCCCGATCCAAGCTGTGCTTGGTGCTGACCTCTCCTGTGAGGGAGAATCCCAGAAGGGTTTGGATTGGAAGGGACCTTCAAGCCCATCTTGTTTCACCCTGCCACCATGGGCACAGACACCTTCCACTAGACCAGGCTGCTTCAAGCCCCATCCAACATGGCCTTGAATACTTCCAGGGATGGGGCAGGCACAAGTGAGGGACACAGGTAAGTGGGGACACAGCTCAGGTCACAAGCTGCCTTAGAGCAGAGCCTGTGCTCAGCTGTGTTATTCAGGTATTGGCTGGAGCCCAGCACTGCAGGGGCAGTAAGGTGAATATTCTGTTGCTGCACTGGCCTGGCTGCCATCACTGTTGCCCCACCCTGGGCCTTCTCACCAGCTGGCCCCACCTAGGAAGCCAGGAGTCTCTCACCTGTCTGTGTGTGGATAAGAAAGTTGGGATCGTGCTGGAGCAGGCGGTAGGTGAGCCGGCTGTTCTGCCCTGCGTCTCGGTCGCTTGCCATCACCCTTCCCACACTGCTGCCAGGAGCCTGATTCTCAGGCACGGTGAAGAAGTACCGCTCCTCGCTCAGCCGAGGGCTGTTGTCATTCTCATCGGTGACGCTGATCCGCACGGTGCTGGTGCCGGTTTTCCGTGCGTCCGCCGCCGCCCCGGTGCCTCCCACCGAGGCCAGCACTGTCAGCACGTACAAGTCCCGCGTCTCCCGGTCCAGGGCACTCTTGACGTAGAGCCAGCCGCTCTCAGGCACGATGCCAAAGCTGGCAGCATCCCCATCTGCACGCAGGTGGTAGGTAAGGGCCGTGGACTCCGCATCGTGCGCCAGGGCCCTCACCTGCAGGAAGCGGGTGGAGACGGGAACGCCCTCCTGCACCTCCACACGGTAGGTGAGAGTGTCAAAGATGGGTCCGTTGTCGTCCTCGGCTTGCACGTGCACCAGCAGCGTGAAGGTGGAGCTGAGCTGAGGAATGCCACTGTCCCGGGCCACAATGGCCAGGCTGTAGGCTGAGCTGGCCTCGTACTGCAGGGCCGTAAGGAGCCGCACTGCCCCCGAGGCACGCTCCACAACAAAGGTGCCCTCACCCCCCGACAGCAGCTCAAAGGTCACCTGTCCATTGGCGCCGCTGTCACGGTCCTCGGCCTGCACGGTGTAGACGGTGGTCCCAGGTTCTGTGGCCTCTGGCAGCAAGATGGAGTCGGAGGGAGCTGGGAATGTCGGCACGTTGTCATTCACATCTGATACGGAGATCTTCACACGTGTGTTGCTGTAGGCAGGGGGTGAACCGCTCCGGGCCTGGACATCCAGGATGAGAACTGCCTGGGACTCGTGATCCAGAGGCAGGCTGGTGCGCAGCTGCCCCGAGGACGAGTCGATGGAGAAGTAGCCATGAGGATCCCCAGAGGAGATGGAATAGAAGATGTCATCAGCATGACCTGTGGACAAGACGTTGCCATCCGGCTCACTCCCTCAGCCCCATGGTCATAAAGCTGGGGTCCAAGGTGCCCAGCAGCACTGTGCCCATGTGCACGGAGGCACAGCTGTGCATACACACTTGTGCAGGCACGGCTGCTGAGCTGGGTGACAGTCACAGGGTGCACATCCAGACAGATGTGAGCGTGTGGGGCTCTCAGAGCAGGGCCACTCCCTGAGGAAGCATGGTGGGTGCTGGACCTCAGGGATGATATGGGGACAGGGAAAGTGGCAGCATGCAAAAGGGACAAGCCCATACCTGGTGGGTTCTGGGCCTGGACAGCCCCCACACTGGCGCCCTGTGGCATGTCCTCAGGCACAGTGAAGAAGTACTGAGCTTGCTCAAAGACAGGGGGTGAGACCGTGCCCTCCACAATGCTGATGTTTACCCGGGCATTTGGCTGTGCCTGCAGGCCCCCCCCGTCCTGAGCAGAGATCACCAGCTGCACCAGGGTGTTGGCTTTGCCACTCAGAGACCATGACAGAGAGATGACACCTGAGGAAGAAAGTCATTGATGTGGCATTGTGCTGCACCCGTCACCTGGTACCAGAGGACAGGCCAAACCATAAGCTGGAAAAGACAGACCAGAAGGGGCAGGGAACAATGTGCATCACAGTGGGACCCCACCATGGAGAAGCTGGAGTGAATGAGTGGAGCTCTCCCAGCAAAGTCTCCCCAAATCCTCCCCACTTAATCTTATACCCAGCTCTGAGCTAAACAGTGGCACAGGCTGTGGGACACAAGTCAGAAGACAGGTCTTGGGAGAGGAAAAGGAGGGGAAAGAGCATCCAATCTGGGGCACAGGCTGAGTGTCATAACACAGCAAGTGGACCCTGGGCTGGCAGGGAGGCTCTGGGAGGGGGTGTAGAAGTGTAGGACCATAATCAATAGGCCCTACAAAAGAGGTGGCCCTACATTAGGAGGGCTGGTAGGGCTTGTCTCATTCCAGTCACCTGCTGGGAACTTGAGAAGCACTGTGCAGGTCTCCCAATGCACCTTTCTGTCCTGCTGAGAGCCCCTGGCACCATGCACCCACGTGCCCACTTCCCCAGCAGAAACCACTCTGGCTTCGAGCAGATGCAGCCAACGAGAACAGTGGGAATGAGAGTGACAGAGTTACAGGGGAGAGTTAACTGAGCCAGGGAAGATGGGACTGGCAGGGACAAGAAATGAAGCAGGATACAGCCTGATGGGGCAAAGCATCAGCACACAAGAGGAAGGGCACAGTGAGTCAGGGATGGGGAATGGGGAGAGGAAGGAAGACAGGACAAATGAAGAACAGAACACAAAGCAGAAACAAAAAGTCAGGGACTGAGTCTGGGAGGGGGTTACCAGAGGCTAAGGAAGTTTAGCGGGGAAAGATGTAGCAGGGGGACAGACAGACATACGCTGGAGACAGACAGCACTGCTGAGGTGGCCAAGAAGTGACACTCAGGCTGGTTCTGACACCTCCCACATCACAGTGCTCCAACTGCTGCCTGCTCTGGCTGCCTGCCAGCTCTCACCTGTGTCCTTGTTGAGGGAGAAGAGCGGGGGCGAATTTCCCAGGACGATGCGGTACGTCACCCTCCCGTTCAGCCCCTCGTCCTTGTCGTGGGCAGTGACACGCAGCACAGCTGTCCCTGGCATGCTCTGTGTGCTGATGCTGGCAGCGTACTCCAGCGGGTAGAACACCGGCCGGTTGTCATTGGTGTCCTCCAGGAACACCTTCACGTACACCATGGAGTTGAGGCCGCCCTGAGGAGGAACCGGATCAGAGACAGTGCAAGGACAGCAGCATCCCCTGCACAGTGCTGGGTCAGCCACACTGCCTAGGCAGCCTCGCTGGCACTCACCCCGTCCACAGCAGTGATGGTGAAGTCGTAGGCAGACGTGCCCTCGTCGCGGTCCAGGGGCTGCACCGTGCACAGCTGCCCTGAGTGCTTGTCAATGCTGAACTGTGTGGGGACAACGCTGCCAATGCCAGAGCCAATGGAGTAGGAAAGGGAGCCAAATGCGCCACTGTCTGCGTCTGTGGCTGTCACCTGTGTGAGGGAAGGCACTACCTGAACAGAACAGACCACCAGCCAGACCCAGCCGAGCAGCCCCACCCCACCCCAGTGCCACCCTCTGCTCCACAGACACAGTCGCCACACCATCCTCAGAGCTGGCCATCATGATGCAGTGTGGCAGCAACCCACACTTGGCAACCCTCTTGTCCCAGACCAGCCACTGCTTCTTTTCCAGAACATGCAGCACTGCAGCAGCAGCAGCCCCTGCACCTCTGTTCCTTCTTTTCTGCAAAGACACTCAGGATGGGACAGGAAGAAAGTCGACCCCCTGTAACCATGGCCCTGGCTCTGTCCTGTTCTCAGAGCTCTGTGTCTAGCAGTCCCAGACACTGGGCATGAGGATGGAGGGGGGCACTGCCCTGTGACTGTCCAGTCTCACGTTGTTTGTAGCACAAGAACTGCACCCACTACGGCAGACATAGCAGGAGGATGAATGCTGCTCCCTGCTTGCCCTCCCCAGCTCCTCCTTGGGCTCCTACAGAGCTCAGGTCAGCAGAAACCAACTCCTGACTCCACATCCCTGCCCACAGCTCTTCCACCAGCTGGGAGCTCCATGGAGAACAAAGCTGGGGGACAGAGCTGGGGGAAGGCAGCTGGGCCAGGCCCGGGTGAAGTGGAGTTCAGGCCTCGTCAGCCACAGCTCCTCCCCGCAGCAGCCATGGGGCCTCGGCTCCCGCACGAGGAGCGCAGGAACGCCACGCGCGCGCCAAGGAGAGGGCCCGGCTGGGGGCTGCGAGCCCGGCCATCAGGGATGGAGGAACAAGGCTGAGGGGACACAGAACAGCTGGGCCTGGAGGGAACAGTCAGCTGGGCAGGGACGGGACCACCCTGTCCCGACCAGGAAGGGGAGGCAGCACCTGCGACCCCCCCAGTAGCCCTGCTGCCTGTGGTCTGAGGGGCTGCCTGCAGGGAGAAACTGAGACTCCATCTCCAGCGAGCACTAAGCTCCTGTGCAGAGGATCTGCTCCCCAAGCCTGCAGCAGCTGCCAGAAGAAGCACCATGGAACAGGATCCCCCCTCCCTACTCCAGCTGCAGAGCACTTGGAAACACAGGTGCTGTGACAGAACTGGGTCAGGAGGCACTTTGGGAAACTGGACCCATCTGCCACCCAGAGCTCACTGCCCCCACTCCCCACCGCCCCAGCCCATCTTCCTGGGGAACCGCTCAGCAGAGAGCACAAATCTGACCTCACTGACATCACTGGAGCTCATCTGTACACTGGCTCCATGTTGGCTGACGTTACTGGGGTACAACCTGTACCCACACCCCAACATGCCTCTGCCATGCCTGGGATACAGCCCTGTACCCACACCCTGGTGTGCCTCTGCTATTCCTTGGGTCAGCTGCCAGCCTTCTCCATCACTGAAGATGGAAATGCATATGAAACTGATCACCTGCCACGGTGACTGGAATAGGTACTGTATGGAAAACGAAGACTTTTGTTTCCTTCAAAATGAACTACTTCTCACTCTGAAAATTACCCGAAATGCTTGTCAGCTGCTTTAATCACTGTACAGCAACATGCTCTGCTGCAGAGTAAAATAGTAGCTTCAGGCTCCTTAGGCCAGGGGCTCTGATGCTTCCAGAAGAGCTTCGCTTCCCCACTGTAACCACCTTCTGGTGGGTGCTACCCTTAGGAATACCCAAAGGGGGAATATCCAGCTTCCTGCCACAAGCCCGGGGTCAGGTTTTAGGAACAGGGGAGAAATAGACAAGCTCCCACTAATATGTAGTGCAGCACCACCTCCCTGGCGGTTTCCTGGTACCCAGAGCCAGCTTCCAGCAAGATAACTGGTGGAGCCAGCAGTCTGGTACCAGAACCAGCCCTGGCTGTGCAGCCAGGACAAGGTATCCCATGTATCCAGTGCTTCACCTCCCCATCCTTGGGTGGGACCATCTGTGGACCACTGGTCCAACACAGAACTCAGCCCATATGAGCCTACATGGGGTCTAAGACAGGTCACATCACTGGTGCAACCACAGCTGGAGCCTTTGTCTCCCTTGGATGGGTGATGCCAAACTGGTGCCTAGAGAAAAGCCACAGGAACAGCCAACACCTGCTGGACCAGGTAGCAGTGCTGGCTGAGTTTGGGGCCACTGGACACTTAGCTCTGTGCCCTGCCACTGTGTGCAGAGGGAGGGGGGCTGTGGCTGGTGCTCCCCCAGTCCCAGCTCCCTGTCTGCACTGCAGACATCCCATGTGTGAATCCCATGGGATGGGGCTGGCTGGCTGCCTGTAGGCAGCCCAGGCTCAGCAGGGCCTGAAGAGAGTCCCAGGGACAGCAGGATCCCTGCTGCAGTTGGGTGATGCCTCCTAGAGACTCCTGAGAGACAACACAGGGGTCCACCAGCCACCAGGTATGGCAACCACCTCACTTCAGCTGACAAGCGCTGCTGCAGACTCAGAGCACACGCAGTCTGGGACAGGGACACATTTTTAGCTGTGAGGCCAATTAGTCACCAAAAGGGCTCATTAAGGCCTGTGGTGAGTTCACCACTTGTGGAAATTTTTAAACCAAGCATGGATATTTTTCCAGGAACTTTGCTAGAAGCTAATGCAGGGCAGCCCCAGGCTCTGTATTTAGCATCCGCCCCAGATCTTGGATTCACAGCTGGTTTTACTGCAGCTCACTCATGAGACTCCTCATGTTTGCCTGAAAAACAGGGAAACGGGGTCAAGCTGCCTGTGGAACTGCCCAGGAAACTCTCCACTGGGGCTGTGCCAGTCCTGCTGCTCAAGTACGTGGGAGCAGGAGCCAGGGCTCTGAGCCTGAACAGCGGCCCCGCCGCCCTCTCACCTCTGACTTCTGAACAGGGCCCGCACAGCCCTAAAGGCTTCAAGCACAAGGACATCAAAGCTCTGCCAGAAGATTCCTGACCTGAAGCTGCCAAGGAGGCAGCAGTACCTGAGGAAGCCAGGATCACAGACCCCTGTTCTCACAGAGATTTCCAATGCCCCTGCCATGCAGGGGTGGCGTGCAGCTGGACCTGCTGTTTCCTAGAATGGAGTACTAACTGGGGATGTGACAGCTGGCAGCAGCTGTGACTGCAGTGGCCATGAAGCAGCAGATTCAGGATCCTAAAGGGAGTGAGGGAGAAGCAGAGTACAGACCCTGGACTGCAAGACAGACTTCAGCTTTTACAGGGAACTGGTCGATGAAAGGGATCTCATGGGAGGCAGCAATGAAGGCCAAAGCAGCTCCTCAGGAAGGCTGGCAAGCCTTCAGGACAGCACACTCCAGAGCAGTCCATCCCAGTGCTCAGGAAAACACAGAGACGTCAGCAGATGGCCTGGGCTAAGCAGGGGCCTCAGGGCTAAGCTGCCATGCAAAAGGTGGTGCATGCTGAGAGAACTGGGATTGCTCAACCTGGAGAAGAGAAGGCTCCAGAGTGACCTAATTGTGGCCTTCCAGTACCTGAAGGGAGCCTACAAGAAAGATGGAGAGAGGCTATTTGTAAGGGCCTGGAAAGACAGGACAAGGGAGAACGGCTTCTCGCTGACAGAGAGCAGGTTTAGATTGGATACTGGGAAGAAGCTCTTCCCTGTGAGGGTGGGGAGGCCCTGGCTCTCGCGCTGCCCAGAGAAGCTGTGACTGCCCCATCCCTAGCAGTGCTCGAGGCCAGGTTGGACAGGGCTTGGAATAACCTGGTCTAGTGGAAGGTGTCCCTGCTCATGGCAGGGGGGTGGAACAAGGTGATCTTTAAGGTCCCTTGCAACCTAAACCATTCCACAATTCTTTGAGACGGGCACAGAGGCAAGATACAGAGTAGGAATCTACAAACATTGCCAGGCATGTCAGGAGCATGTCAGCAAAGTCAAAGTTCAAGCCTGAGTGTGCCAAGAAGAGCCTCTAGCATTGTGCTGTAGTAAGGGCTGAAGAAGAGCCCATTTCTGAGTATGGTCAGTGATTCAGCAGCAGCAGGCCCAGGTAGGACTGGAGCACTCAGTGCCTCCTCCACCTCGGTCTCCACCAGCCTCCCACGCCTCCATGCTCAGAAGGGCTCAGAGAGGGGTGGAGACAGTGTCAGTATTTCTTTAAAGAGATTGATCCACGTGAATCCATGGGACTCAACAGGCTGCCTCAATGGATGCTGACAGAAATGGATTTGTAGGGCTGCTCTTCACGTGTGGTGCAGATCAGGGGAGATCCCTGACAACTGGAGGAAAGCAAATATCACACCTCACCTTCAACAAAGGCCAAAAGGATCATCTAAGGGTCTACATTCTTGTCAGCCACACTTTGGGCACTGGGAGAATCATGGAATGGGTCTTCTTGCAGTATATATTAGGCCACATGAAAGATCCTGGAAGGGAAGAGCCATCATGGATTGGCCATCCTGTTTGCTCTCTGTGGTGGAGGGATGGGATCTGGGGTCAAAGGGCTGACAGCTGTGTATTGCCTTGACTTTAGAAAGGATTTTGGCACCTTCTCCCACAGTCCTCATATTCGAGGCAGAATGTTACAGTGTGGAGGGCTGGGCAATCGGGTGGGTCAAAGACAGGCTGGAAGACAAGCTCCAGGGGAGAGGTTCATAGTGCTCTCCGTGATTAGGGAAAGGATCTGGATGAAAGTGACAGAGGAAATACCCTTTCTGTCAGATGATGGATGCAAATGAAAAGGCATGTGCCCTTGAGACCAGAGGATATGTTAAGGAACCCAGGAGATGACCCCGATGCTGTGTTTGGATGACTTCGTTGAGAGGTGAAGAGGCTGCAGCCATGGCAGCGTTTGGAGAACACATCTGGGGAACACTTCTGCTGAAATCACTCACTGATCAGTGTAATTACATGGGAACGCAGCTGTTGGCATCCAGTTCCCAACTGGATTTGAATCTGGCAAGGGATGTCAAAGTCAACAAGAAGGGTTTCTTTAAGTACATGGGTGAGAAAAGGAATGCTGGGTAAAATGTAGGCCCACAGCTGAAGGAGAGTAGGGACCTGGTGACACAGGACGTGTCAAAAACTGGGGTACTTAATGCCCTCTTTCCCTTACTCTCCACAAGCAAGACAGGTCTTCAGGAATCTCAGGTCCCAGAGACTGGGGTGAAAGACAACACAGCCAGGCCCCTCACAATAATCTCTGCTCAATCATAGTGTTTGGGGAGTGCCTGAAGACTGTGGGAAGATAAATCTCTCTCGTCTTCAAGAGTAAGCCAAAGGACCCAGGAAACTACAGAACAATCAGCCTCACCTTGATCCCCAGAAAACTGATGGAGCAGCTAATCCTGGAAACCAATTTTATGCATGGGAAGGACGAGAAAATCATCAGGAGTGGTGAGCACGGCTTCCCCTAAGCACAAATAATGCTTGATCCACTTGATAAAAGACTGGCCTGGTGTATGACAGAAAAGGAGTGAATATTGTCAACCTGAAGTGCACTAAGTTCTTTGACACTCTCCCCTGTAAGATCTTCATTCAGCTGAAAACCAGCTGAGCAGCTCCTGTCCAGAGTGGTGATCAGAGGTACAGTACCTGCCTGGAGGGCAGCAGCCAGCAGTGTACCCCAGGGGTCAATCCTGCATCCAGTCCTGTTGGGCATCTTCATTAACTACCTGGCTGACGGTGCAGTGGGTACCCTCGGGGTGCTTGCTGATGACCCCAAATTGGGAGGAGTGGCTGATATGCCAGAGGGTCATGCTGCATCTAGAGCAACCTTGAGAGGCTGGAGGGATGGACGAGAGGCCTCCTAAAGTTCAACAAGGGAAAGTGCAAAGTTCTGCCCCGGGGAAGGAACAATCCCCTGCACCAGAACATGCTGGGGGCCACGCCACGGGAGAGCAGCTTAGCAGAAGAGGTCCTCGTGGGTGCCAAGCTGAAAATGAGACAGCAATGTGCCCTTGCTGCAAGGAAAGAGAACAGTGTCCTGGGCAGCATCAGGATGAGTGTGGCCAGTGGTCAGGGAGAGGATCCTGCCCCTGTCCTCAGCAGTGGTGAGGCCACAGATGGAGCCTGGCTCCCCAGTACAGGGGAGAGGTGGCCGTACTGGAGAGAGTCCAGTGAAGGGCCACAAAGATGATAAAGGGACTGGAGCACCTCTCCTGTGAGGAAAGACTGAGGATGAACAGGGATGGTTCAGCCTGGAGAAGGGGTATCATCCATACAGGAGAGGGCAACAAGAGGATGGATCCGGGCTCTTCCAGTTGTGCCAAGTGTCAGGATCAGAGGGCATGGCCACACACTGGAACACAGGAGAGTCCCTCTGAAGATCAGGAAGCACTTCTCCTTTATGAGGTTGCCCACAGAGTAGAGATGTCCTGGACAACCAACCCTGGATGGTGCTGCTTGTGCATGGGAGGGTTGTACTAGATTATCTCAAGAGGTCCCTTCCAAACTCAACCATTCTGTCATCTCCAGCCAAAGACTCTCCTGAACATCCCAGCGCCCCAGTTTAGTTCAAATTGTTCCAAGAGAGCCAATCTGCTTCTCTGTCCCTGCACAGCAGCCTTGACCACACTGGGCAGCATCATCTGCTCCCTGCACCTCCTTCCCCACAGGTGTGGCTTTGCTGGAGTGCCTTGCAGCTGGAGAAGAGCATGTGGTGGGGGTGCTGTGACCACCACAGAGCAGAAGAGGACAACAAAGGAGAACAGCAAGATGACTCAGGGTCGAGCAGCAAGAAACAAGAGCCCCAGACTTTGAAAAGGAGGCAGGGTCCTGGGCAACTGTGCCTCTCCCCACTGCACAAAGCTGGGAGGGCAGTGATGGGCATCGAGGCCTTGCTACTTCACACCCTCCTCAGCACCCAGTTCTCCAGCAAGACAGGAGGGACAAGTGGAGCCAAGGCACAACAGACTTCTTACATTCCCCAGAGATGGGGATGGATGAAGTACAGCCCCACGCCAAGGTCCTCAGCTGCATCGCCTGTGGGAGTCAAAGCTGCCCCTTCCCACAGACGCATCTCAAGCACATCACCAGAGCCCCTCACACACACCTCTGGCCTTCACAGCCCTCCTGCTGACCTGTGCACCCCCGCCCAGCCCAGCCCAGCCCACAGTGCTGTAAAGTGATGGAGCACTGCTCAGCAGCTCGGGCCTCCATTTCTCAGCCATCCTCCCTACTCCAGCCAGCACAGTCAGCAGGCAGGGAACTCATCTGGAGCCTGGCCATGGCTGGGGCTCTGCTGCGCACATGTTATGCTGTGGCTTTGGCAAACATCTGGCTCTGGGGCTCCCGCCCCTCTGAGTGACGGCTCTTGGTGGGAGAGGAGGGGAGGCTGGCGCCAGTGTGGTCAGCGATCCCACGCACGGCTCCCTGCGCCTGAGTGCGTGCCAGCCGTCCTGCCCTCCCAGCCCTGGCACGGCCACTGACCAGCTAAAAGCGGCCAGGGAGCGGCCACGAGGCTATTTCAGGAGCCATTCCTGGCTCCAGGGCTTTCTCTCAGCCCCCAGCACTCTCGGGTCTCAGGGGAGGGAGCAGGGTCAGGGTTCGGCCCAGGCACAGTCCAGCACACGTGGCCAAGGCGAGGGTCAGAGCCCATGGCCAGGGAGCCCCCTGTCCAGGGAGCCCCGGGGCAGCTGCCAGCACTGCTGGCTCACACCGCTGGATCCCCAGTGCCCCAGACACCGGCAGGAGTCTGGCTGGTGGTCCCACAGCCAAGGCCTCCACGCTGCCTGGGGGACTGTGACTGCCCCATCCCCGAAGTGTCCAAGGCCGGGTTGGGTGGGGCTGGGAGCAGCCAAGTGGAAGGTGTCTTTGCCCATGGCAGGGAGTGGCATGAGATGGGCTTTCAGGGCCCTTTCCACTGATTCTGACTCTGATTCTGATTCCGATTCTGATTCTGTGACAGACACAGGGCTGCCAGAAACACACACAGCTGGGCATGGGGAACAGGGGCTGCTGACGGCCTCCAGCACCGCTCCGAGGTGGGGTAAAGCCTTCGGTTCAGAGGATGAGGGGATGTGGGTTAACCACAGACACTGGCAGGGAGGCAGGATGTGGATGGTGGGGCTGGGCAAGAGGTGAGGGAGCCTGGGAGTGCATAGCACCCTTCTGGGAGCCCAGGGGCCTCCCAGTGCAGGGACAGACTGAGGCACAGAAGGACAAGGAGTGAGGCTCATACCCAGGAACCCAGGTGTCCTCACTGGTGAAATGGCATCCGCAGCCAGGAGCTACAGGGCATAGGAAGCCCAATGGAAGGTGCAGGAGCTGAATGGGACTTGGAAGCTGAGAAGCAGAAAGGGGCAGGGAATCCTGGAGCAGAGCAGGGCTGGGAAGCTGAGCTATGCAGGGAAGAGTGCCCAAGGTGGGAGGTATGAATGGGGCAGCCACAGCACAGGGCAGGAATGGCAGGGCCCTGGGGGACACTGAAGCCAGAATGACCCCAAACCAAGCTGTGGGGCTGGGTTTCAGCCATGTGGAGCTCAGGCAGAGAGTGCTCAGAGAAGGTCTGTGCAGCAAGATGGGACGCAGATCAGCAAGATATGCAGGAGAGTCTTGGCTGGGGTCAGCACAAAATTGAGCATGCCAGGCAGGGTGAGCCTAGGGAGCAAGACCCCCAACATCCAGCTGCTCTGGAAACAGGCTGGGAGTGATGGGGCTGTTCAACCTTGAGAAGAAAAGGCTCCAGGGAAACCTTAGAGCCCCTTCCAGTGCCTAAAGGGGCTCCAAGAGAGCTGGAGAGGGATTTTGAACAAGGGACTGGAGTGACAGAACAAGGGGAATGGTTCCCACTGCCAGAGGGCAGGGCTGGATGGAATCTTGGGAATTGGGAATTGCTGTCTGGGAGGGTGGGCAGGCCCTGGCACAGGGTGCCCAGAGCAGCTGGGGCTGCCCCTGGATCCCTGGCAGTGCCCAAGGCCAGGCTGGACATTGGGGCTGGGAGCAGCCTGGGACAGTGGGAGGTGTCCCTGCCCATGGCAGGGGGTTGGAACTGGATGATCTTTAAGGTACTTTCCCACCTAAACCATTCTGGGATCTCACAGGGAGCAGGGAGGGTTATGAAGGTGGAGGAGAGCTGCCCTGGGTCACAGTGGCAAGGGTCCCTGGGGAGAAGACATCTGGAGCTGGCACTGACCAAAGGGTGTGGGGAGAACAAGAGGGAGCAGAAACTGGGGGGGAGGGGGACATGGTGGTGACTGGGGCCATAGGAGGGGGGCAGGAGGACTGGCCCTTTGGAGGGCAGCATGCATGGGTGAGGCTGTGGGTGGACATGGAGGAGGGAGCTGTGTGAGCAAGGGCAGTGGTAGAAAGAGGAGTTCTGAGGGGCCTAGAGCTGAAGCAGAGGTAAGGGAAAAGGGGCAGCTGTGAGGGGGCTGGGGATTGCATGGAGGAAGGAGGGAGCTGTTCGAGGGGGTTGGGAGGAGGAGCAGAGGATGGGGGGAGAAGAGCGCGAGGGGCTGGGGCCTCTCAGCTGCAGTGGAAAAGCTGCTGCAGCTCCAGGGGAAATGCTACTTGAATTAATCATGGCGCTGGCTGCTGTGCCAAGCCCAGGAGGAGGCTGCTGGCAGCGCAAGGAAATAACTTTCACAGGAATTTGGAACAAATGCAGCTCTTCTGGCGGTAACAACAGAACTCACCTCCCCCCACAACCTCCCCATGTACCAGCATCTCCCCCGTGACCCCACTCCTGTGTACCCCCAGATCCTTGTACATGGCAGCCTGCTCCTCAGGACTGCGATGCTATCCCTCCCCTTGTTCTGCTCCCCAGCACGCTCACAGGAGTCTCCACATCTCGCTTTGGAAAGCTTGACTTCTTGTTTCTAAGGAGGGGGAGGCCTGTTCTATGTTGTGCAAAGGTCTGAAAATAGGTTGATGTTAAATCCCTTGCCCTAAGAACACAGATGCAGGCAGCAATGCTCCCTTTCCTCCTACCACTTTCCTTTACTGCAGTTGGTGAGCATTAGTCCTTGTACTGCTCCAGTGTCCACGCATGGCTACGTTCCCTGTCCCCTCACAGCTGCCCCTCTGGCACCAGGATTAGCCCTCCAGACTCTTTTGGTAATACAATGTATGTGGCCCGGTGTAGCCTACAGCCCTTCATCCAAATCCTCCTCCCTGGGGCACAGCCCATGGCATTGTCCCAGTGCTGTGCATGCAGCACTGGCCATGAATGTCCCATGGAATCACAAATCAGAGCCATGGAATCACAAATCAGAACCAAAAACCCATCTCAGACTTGTCCTCAAAACCACAGAGATTCTACATTAGGTGCGTTGCTGGTCAGCTTTTCATTTCTGATGTTCCCCGACATTTTGTGTATGGGTGCAAAGGGACTATGTAAACCCTGGATCCAAAATCATCAATACTGGATCTGTGCAAGAATCAATAAACCACCATTCCATGTCATTCAGGTTGCTGTCCAATCAGCCCATGCTCACCACATGGGGTTCACAGTTCTCTCTGCCAGAGCATAGACAATACTTGATTTAGCATGAAAAGCCAGAAAGTCCCAGAAAAACACTATCTGACCATACATGCAGTGTGCTGGTACACAGTCAAATTTTTAAAACAAATTTAAACCAGCAGGGTGAATTTATACCAGAGCAGTGCTTCACATCACGGACCACAGCATTGGAATGTGGTCCAATGCCCTAAAGCTTCTGCATCATCACTCATGGCAGCAGAGAGGAGCAAGGCAGCCAGCTGGGGACTGTCTTCTGCTCCATTTTCTGCTGGTCTCGTGTTCGCTGGTACCCCGGGCTCTGTCTCCGCCGGTGTTTCTTTCTCATCTCAGATTTGAACAGTGAGTTTGCTTTTTCCTTTGCTTCATACTCAGTCTGCTACTGTGGGACCTGGCCCACAGCAAACACAAGTAATAAACAGAGAAGATGTTATGAGTTCCTTTTTCTTTCTCAGAAGCTCAGGCCAGCAACCTGCTCCGCTCATCCCTGTTCATACCCAGACACAAAGACTGATCCAGCAGACAGAATGGAGTCTGCAAGGGAGCAGGATCTGTAACGATTCTTCAGGTCTCTCCTGCTCACTCACAGGGACTCCTTCCTTCCCCACCTTTCTGTCCTGCCCATGGAGAACAGACATCACTGTCTGAAAACAGACTGGGTCCTCTTTTCTGCTTAAAAATGTGGCAGACTGATGGAGAAGTGAACCCACTGAGCTCTGTGCTGATATGGGGGACCATCCTGTGCCCTGTACATCATCTGGCAGGGCCTGCCCATGACCTGAGCTCTCATGACCATTGTGTGGGTCTGACAAAGGTCAGACCTTGACAGAGATGCTTTACTGTCCCGAGGCAGGGTGAGCCCCAATGCCTGGAAGCCACAGAGAGATGGAGTCAAGCAGGAGCAATGGCACAAAAGGGCTGTGGGGGCAGCACACCTGACATGGGCAACTTTGTGGGGGACAGTGCTGGGCACTGGCCACCGTGAGCCCTGGCAGCACCTCTGAAGCCTTCCTGTTTGAGGCAACAGGGGTGATCGTGCCAGGCAGCTGTGCTCCAAGCCCAGGGCTCCCTGACCTGGCTCTGCCCAGCTCCCAGACTCGGCTGGCTCCTGCTGCGTCCTCGATCAAGCCATCAGCCTGGCCAGCCTCCTTTCCCATCCTCTCACATTTCCCGGCTCAGAGGAAGCAGCAGCAGATGTGTGAGCTGTTTGCTTTGTGCCGAGGCCACGCGGGAGTTACCTGCGCTCAGCCCAGACACGCTGCTTCCAAACGAAACACAAGGACTAAGCCAAGACCATCGAAATGCAGCCAAGCCTAGGTCACTACCAGCTGCCAGGCCAGCCCTGTCCCCTGCACAGCGCAGAGCCAGGCTGGCCCCTGCCAGAGCCAGGCGGCCACACACCGGACACTCTTCTGGGTGTGCCCCAGAGCCCCACTCGCCCCAGCTCCTCTGCAGGGTGCGCTCTCCCTGCAGCCTGGCCTCGCACTCGCAGCCAGCAGCCCAGCCGCCATCTCCGATTGCATTTCCAGAACGCCTTCCCACACGGCGAGCAGCACTGAGCAGGAAGGCACGGACAAGGAAAGAGGGGGGCCTCCCTTCGGGGGCTGTGCAGCCCAGACGCCCCTGCACGCTCATGCTCATGCAAGGACACGGAGCTCTGACCCCGTCCCTGAACCCACCCCTGGTCCCTTCACCATCTCTGTCCCCAGCCCTGCCCCATCCCTGCTCACCTCAGCCTGGGACTGTGTGTAGCACTGCCCTGCATACACCAAACCCAAATCTCCTGACCTACATCTTCCTCCTTGTCTCCCACTCACTTCTTCTGCCCAGATTTCCCCCTAATCCTATCTTGACCCCTCCCCAAGCCCCCTATCTATGACATCCTACACTTGCCCCTGCCCCACACGCCTTCTCTACTCCACAGCTGGGCCTTGCTCCCACTCAGTGCCTCCTTCCTGCCACGCTCCTACCCCATTCCCTGCACTCACTCCCCAACAAGCCCCTCTCCAGCACTCCCACCCCACACCATCAGTCACCTGCATGTACACACACACACACTGCCAACCCAGCCTCTCCAGCCCACACCCACACCCCCCATGCCCCTGCAGTGTACCCACAGGGCACCAGTAAACCATTCTTTCTTGCCAGCTCCAAATTTTCCTCCAGGGTGACCCCTTTTCCCTGGCCAAGTCATAGGACCTCCTCTGGCCTTGTCTTATGGACAGAATTCCTGCTCTTCCTGGCCCCTTGGGCACCTCTCGCCAACCTGGCACCAGAGCTTCTCATGGTCCCAGCCAGACATCCCCGTGCCCCACACCTCCAGCAAAGAAGTGCCCCCAGTGCCACTGGTGCTTGTCCTGACACACAGCCTGGATGCTGCAATAGTCAGCAATGTCTCACTGCACCCCACACCTGCCCTCATCCCGACTCAGGCAGGTGGCATCACCTGTCCCCAGGAACCAGGGTTTCAGGGCCTGAGCTGCAACAGAAACACCAAACACAGGGAACACAGAACACACGGAATCCCAATGGCATCGCCAGCTCATCATGGGGTCACTGAGCTTTTGGAGGCCCAGCAGCTCTCTCACTCCAGCTGTGACCTCTTGTCACATAAAGGCTGATGCAGCAGCACGTGTCTCAGCTCATTAACTCATTAGCATAATTAATGCTAATGCTCACAACCAGCCTTACCAGCACTGAAGAGCTTGGGTAACGACCTCACAGGGGGAGAGGGAAGTTCGAAGCCTGGCTACAGGCAGCTTCCCAGAGGCAGTACCATGTTCCTGAGCTCCGTTTTGAGTGTCCTGGCTGCAAGGCAGCTCCACACTGACACAGGCAAGGCCTGGCACAGCAGGACCCACCTCAAGAGAGGCCCACACCATGCTCTGCACAATGGGCAGCCTTGCAGTGTGGCTCATGTCAGTGGCATTGCTCACTACTTGCCCACAGAAAGGGTGTATATGACTCGGCCCCATTCTGGACTCACACCAAGTGTGGGGTCTCTGCTCCAGCATTCCTGCTGCAAACACTGCCCATCAAAGCCATGACACCTGCACCAAACACCCTGCAGTGGCAGGTCCCTCACCCCAAGCTGCTCACAGCCCTGGCCATGCCCCCCACAAGCTCAGGCCTCAATACCTGTACCTACTTGCAAGAAGCAGGTCCCAACAGGGGTGTTCTCCTTCAGGGACACATTGTAGAAGTTACTCCTGAACACCGGCTCATTGTCGTTGACATCCTGCAAGGCCACATGCACCACAGCTGAGGAAGAGAGGGCAGGGGTTCCCCGGTCTGTGGCCAGCACAGTGAACTGAGGCTGAGGGTCCTTCTCATAATCCAGTGGGGCAGCAGTGGTGATGATGCCGGTGGCAGGGTCAATGGCAAACCAGCTGGAGTGGGTGTCACGGCCATACAGGATGCTGTACCGCACCTCTCCGTTGGGACCCTGGTCCTTGTCACGAGCTGTCACCTGCAGGACAAAGCTGCCGGGGTACACCACCTCAGGGATGCTCTGCTTGTACTCCTGCTGGTCGAAGAGTGGGGGATTGTCATTAACATCCATCACCTGCAGCACAAAGGCCGATTCTGCCCGGAGCGGGGGTGTTCCTGAGTCAGTAGCTGTCACCCGCAGATCATAGGAGTCTCTTTCTTCCCGATCCAGAAGTTGGTCCACACAGATCAGATAGATGATGTTGTCCTTGGTCGTGAGGGCAAACTTGCCATCTCCTCCCTCCAGTGTGACATTGACATTGGAGTACTCTCCATAGTCTGGATCAGAAACAGAAATGCGTGCCACATACTGTCCAGGCTGGGCTCCCTCCGAGATCTGTGGGGAGCCATCCTCACTCAGAAAGATGATAGTCATGGTGGGCTGGTTGTCATTGTAGTCACGCACATGGATGGTGACAAAGGCTGTGGTGACCTCAGGATGGACAGCCTTATCCCTTGCCTGCACCACCAGCTCATGCACCTTCCTCACTTCATAGTCCAGACCCTTGTTGAGCTTGATGACCCCAGTCCGGGCGTCAATGGTGAAGTACTGGTCAGGATCACTCTGCCGTCGATTGATCTCATAAATCACATCCCCATTGTCACCTTCGTCTGCGTCAGAGGCAAAGACCTGCAGGATGCTGCTGCCAGGTTTCAGGTTCTCTGAAATGAGTGTGTGATAGCGGCTCTGGTTGAAGCTGGGAGCATTGTCATTGATGTCCTGAATGGACACATCCAGTGTCATCTGGGTGCTCCGGGGAGGAGAACCTCCATCGTAGGCTTCCAACAGCAGCGAGTATGACGAACGGTTCTCCCGATCCAGAACATTGCTGACCACCAGGTCCAAATACAGGACCCCATTGGGTCCTCGACGCGTTTCCAGGCGGAAGGCCTGCCCTATGTTGCCTGCCTTAATCATATAGCCTTGTGTGTTCAGGAGGCCACTGTCAGCATCAAAGGCTGGGTCCAAGGGAAACCTGCTGCCAATGGGTGTGTGCTCTGGGATCTGAAAGGTGCTGTGCTGTTTGGGAAAGGCTGGGGCATGGTCATTGATGTCATTCACTTGGATGTTCACTTCTACCGTGATGCCCTCTGGGGTGACAGCAATGAAGCTGTAGCGGTCCCGAGTCTCCCGGTCCAGGACACGAGCTGTTTTGATGATCCCAGTATTCTCATCTATCCCCAAGTCAGTGGAGACGCCGCTGCCTTCCTGTGCTGAGATGAAATACATGTAGGCACTAGTTTCAGGGGGTAGGCCAGCACTGATGTCCCCAATGATGGTGCCAGCTGGCTGCTCCTCATCTATTTGTAGATCCAGGGTGCCCAGGACAGCAGAGCCCATCGCTGCTCTCAGGCCCCCAAGAATAAGCAGCTCCAGCAGAAGCATTGTTGACCTCTTCATTTGCTCCATGGCTGGCAACCAGCAGAGCAGAGGGTGGCTTGATCTCCTTTACAGAGTTCGCTTTAATCCTGCCTGGAATGCAGACCAGAGGATACTGGTTAAGAGGGAGCAAAGGAGGAACAAAAAAAAGCCTGGAGAGGGAAGGCCTGCCAGGTGCCTGCTGCCCGACCACTGTGTATCGCCGGTCCCTCACAAGAACCAAATGCGACAATGCCGGAGGCTGCCCAGAACAAAGGCCCGGGACAGGACCTGGAGTCAGCCCAGCAGGTCACACCTGACAGTGACCCGAGGCGAGTAGCTGGTACTCTGTCATGTAGGAGCTCCCTACATCCTCAAGTGCTCTTTCCAACCACTGCCCGCCTGGCAACACTGGCACCAGCTGCCCCAGAGCAGCATGCTCTTGTGTCTTTAACAGCCAAATGCCTCCTGTGAGGTTCAGAGCCTGTCTGCAAGAGGGCAGAGGTTTCCAGGCAAACAGCAGCCTCGCACCTCTCCACCCTGAAGAGAGCTGGTCTAAAATGATGAGATAGCTCAGCAAGTGACTGGTTGAGACCATAGCCCTCACCCCTCTCTCCCCAGAAGTGTGCCTTTCAGGACCACAGGGATATAGGTGCCAAAAACCCATGAAGTGCAAATCTGGTGTCCCTGGGAGGGAGCACAGAACTGGAGTGGGAACAATAAATCAAAAAGGATGTTTTGCAGAGGATGTGCCCACAGCTGGGAATGCCCAGGATAAAATCAGATCATGCTCATTGTTTGGGCTGGCACGGAGAACTGTGGGTGCCCCAAGCTGGTACCATGGAGGGCGGTGGCAGTGCAGCAGGAACGCAGCGACTCCCTCTGAGCTGCCAGCTGCTCCGTCCCACACCCTCCGCTGCTCACTCCCCTCCTTTGTCTCCTTCTCGCTGCTCCTTGCTGGCTCCGGCTCCTTCCCTCCCTTTCCCCCGTAACTGCATTTCATTGCAGCAGTGGGGGAGGGACGCACAGCCAGCCATGGCTCCTGCAGCACTGCAGCCGGACACGGCAGACGTGCCGGACACGCTCCCTGCGCCCACGGGCTGCCAGCCCCCAGCACTGCCCACCCCTCCTGATAACAGCCAGAATAACCCAGCGGCCAAGAAGCTGCTGAAGAACACCAGCCCCAGCACTCGCTCAGCCCCAGCGAACGAGGCTTCGTGGTCTGCAGGGATGGCGGCAGCATGAGCTCACACTTGGACTCTCTTGAAAGCATTTGCTGCTGGTCCCATAACCACACTCAGGAGCCGCTCGTGTCAGATGCAGGAGCAAGAACCTCCCTGTCTTGGGGGATGAAGGTGGCTGGCAGCGCCTAGTTTGGGGACTAAGAATGTCAGCCCTTGACCAAAGAATCCCACGGCAGTGTTAACCCTTTCCAGGGAACATAGGATTCTTGGGTCCCCTCTTTCACCTCAGATTTGCTGTCTAGATTTTTTTTTTCTTCCGGTGGAAATCCTGGGTTAGTGACAGAAGCAAAATCATTCAAAAGTATTTTCTACTCATGAAGAAGTGTTTATTTCAGTGGGCATCCGGTGTGAGGTCTACCCACACATTCTGAGGTAAATCCACATACTCTTCTTGCACCCAGCAAGTGAGAACCCTCACAATGTCCTAGGACCAAAAGTCGAAAGAAGATACTTTTGTGGGCTGCGATTTGGGAATCTGCACCAACTCAGTGGTCCTAGGCAGGTCTGTCTCTCTGTAGGAGCTAGTTCTAATTCACCAGATGGAGGGGTAGCTGCCTACCCCCAGAACATGCAGTGCTGGAAGAATGGGGTCCAAGGTAGTTTCTGTGATGAGACTGCACCATCCCAATGGTGCTCCAGCTGCTCAGGTCATGGCAAGGGACAGGGCAGAGGCTTTAAAGCCTTGGCAGGAGCTTAGACAAAAAAAAAAAAAAAANNNAAAAAAAAAAAAAAAGAAGAAAAGAAGAAGTGTAGTAAAGCAGGTAGAGCAACAAGATTCCCTGGGGCAACCTCAGTGACTAAGGACAGGATGCAGCGAACAGTTCTTAGTGTCTGGAAGAGATCTCAGCATAGACATGGGGAAAAGCCCACCTGGTTCAATTAGTAATGTTGCTCTTGAGAAGTCAGTGAGGCTTTGTGGGCTGCTGACGGGGAGGAGAAACTTGAAAAGCGAATCTAGGGAGAGTGAAGAGCAGCTGAGAGCACTAGCACAACCAGGGAACAAAAATTAGGGTCCCTGTGCTGGAAAACTGGTGATGAAAGCCTGTATAAACTTCTTCATTGCTATTGTCCCTGGATGCAGTTGAGCAGTTTCACAGCAAGCCTATCTTTCAGCAAGAGGTGCAACTGAACAGCTACCAGACTGCACCAGTCGGAGGTGGGCAGAAGCCATCCTTGGTACCAGCAGCCCCCTGTTACAACGAGGTCTGCTGGCTTGGGTCAGAGGGAAACAGCAGTGACCTCAGTGGATGCAGAGTCACGAAATCCGAACAGCTGCTTTCAGTTAGCAGAAAGCTCAGTGCAGGGGCTGGCTTGGCCGGTCCATGTAACGTGAGCCAGACTGCCCCGCTCCCTTTCTGTCCCTCCCACCACCGGGCACCGAGGTCCCTTGCGAAGAACGGCAGCAGGAGTCTCCAAAGAAAACTGCCAGGATGCGAATCTCTTCACATAGGTCTTTGAGGTCCAGAGCCACGGTGAGGAGGTTGACAGGAAGGGCAGCTAAAATGGAGCGAGCTGCAACATCCATCTAAGCCGAAGGCTGACAGGCTGGGGCACCAGGGGAGCCCAGCCTACACTTAGCAGATGTGTGACATTTTGAAAGACAAAAGATATGCAATAACATTGGGACCACTGCGTTCACCCTTGCCTGCCTGCCAGTGGCAGTTTGTGCCTTGTGTCAGCCACGAGAGAAGGGAAGTGGGCTCACAGCAGCCCCAGCAGAGGAGATGGAAAGACGGCACCCACTGTGCATGCCACAAACAGATGTCAAAGAGCTTGCTGTGCAAAGGCTCCATGAAAGCTGCAGATGCTGCTGATGCCATACCCTGGGTTGGTCTGACATGAGAGGCCATGACTCATTTAATGATGTTTTTGAGACTCCAGTCCAGAAGAGGAAACCTGTTTAATCTTTGAGGAGCACTAGTCACTGACCTGGAATATGCTTTCCTCCTGTACATTCGCAAAGATTCTCTCTAGTTTCAGGTGATCTGCCTTGGAACCGTGCACAGCCCTGACTTGCCTGCAGTGCAGCCTGGGGCTAACAACTCGCTTCCAGCCTCTACTCAGCCTACCACTGCCTACAGCCACCTCCGTGCCTCCTGGCTCTCCGACCATCTACCATCTCCCATCTCCCACCTGGGCCTTCAGGACCGGCACGTTTCTGCTCGCTCCCAGCCGGGCCACACAGCCTCACGACCCTCTGATACGGGCTGCAAGCAGTCAGAGTGGCGGTGGCAGTCCTTTCCTGCGCATGCAGTTAAGCCCCACCGCATCCTTGTGAATCCCATTTTTATGCCACACTGGGGCTCCCCGCGGGCTCTCGTGTCTCTCAGAACACATCTCCCACAAAGGAAAGTCTTATGAAATTTTTTCGCGCCGGAGCCAATTCCCACAGTCCCCGTCTCGGGACATGCCCGCGCTGCATCGGCCGCTGCCAGATTGTGCCCATCGCCAAGGCGCTGCGGGGCCTCGCCTGCTCCCTAGACACTGGAGCCCCCGGCTGTCGGGGCTCGCTCTCCCCCGGAGCTCCGTGCTCCCGGGGCTCCCCGGCCGCCGGGCCCATCGTCCGCTGCCGCTCTCTGTCCCCGTCTCTGGCGCTCCCGGACGTCCCGCACCGGACGGCCGCGGTGCCGGCGTTCTGCCAGCCCCGCTCCCCGCTCCGCCCGGGCCCGCAGCCCCCGCCCGGCGCCTCCACGGTTCCGCTGAGTGCCCTTCCCTCGGCGGCTCTGCCCTGCAGCGGCACCGTGAGCGCCCAGTCCCGTCCCATCCCGTCCTGTCCCGTCCCGCCCGGCAGCCGCCAGCGAGCCCGGTCCGGCTGCGGGTCCGCGGTGTT
>VXAC01005939.1:55396-97441 GCA_013399225.1 Rhipidura dahli
GCCGGTATGGCCGGGCACCAAGGGGTCGGGGAGCAGGATCGGCACGGAGAGGGAGAAAGGGCTGGACACGGGGTACAGAAAGATGGAAGGAAGCGGTGGGCGCCGGGAGCCCGAGAAAATGGGAAGGGGTTGGCAGGAGCAGGAGTGGGACGGGACCGGGCAGGGAGAGGGCTGGGCAGGGCATGAAATGAGGCTGTGGGTGACACTGGGGGCATGTGGGGACATGATCACAGGCCATTCGTTCCTCTCTACCGCAGTTGTTTCTTCAGCACATAATCCAGAGCTCAAGTACCTGTGACCTGCCAACACCTTGATTCACATCAGGGCTCCTAAGGTCCAGACTGGAAGATGCTCACCCAATGTGCCTGTGCTACAAGGGACTGGGGCTCCACCAGTCTATGCCAGGGAAAAAAACAAGACTCTGATGACTGTCCAGGCATCTCCACCAGCAACTGGCTCCTCAGCTTGGCTTGGCCACAGAGGAAGCTTTTCCCTGTTCTAAGACAGGTCTCAGCAGTGTCTGTGTCTGTTTGAGCCATGCAGCGTCCAGGCCAATACCCACTGCTGGACCTTCTTTGATTTCTTAGAGGAGAAACTGCTGTTGGCTAGGGTCCATTGCTGAGATCATCTACTGAAGGCCAAGACTCAGTGTGGTCTGAGATGGTCAGGTGGTCCTTACAATCTTGTGCCTGTTCCAGTTTTAACAGCTTCGGCCTTGACTTAGCTATCACGTCTCTCATTTCTCTGACAGACCTTTGATGACATTTTGTGTAGAGTACAACAGCTATCAATCCTCACGTGTAAGAAATCAGGCAAGGAAGGTGAGAGACTGGCATGGCTGAGTCTGGATCTGCTGGTCAAACTAAAGAGCAAGATGGAAACACACAGAGAATGGAAACAAGAACAGGTGTCCGAAGAGGAGTATAGGGACCTTGCCCAGCTGTGTAGGGAAATTGTGAGGAAGGCCAAGACACAACTGGTGCAGACCTTGGAGAGATATGCAAAGAATAATAACAAGAGTTTCTACAGGTATGTCAGCCAGAAAAGAAATGTCAAAGACAGTGTACCCTGCTGATAAACATGACTGGCAAACTGGTAACAAGGGATGAGGAGAAGGCTGATATGTTCAGCCATGCTGGGCAGGATCGTTGATCGGTTGGAGCATAGGAAGGCTCTGCAGAGGGATCTGGACAGGCTGGATTGATGGGCTGATCAGCTGATGTATGACGTTCAACAAGGCCAAGTGCTGGGTCCTGGACTTGGATCACCACAACCCCAGGCAGCACTCCAGGCTGGGAACAGTGGCTGAAAAGCGGGAAAAGGACCTGGGGGTGCTGGTTGACAGTGGCCAAACATGAGACAGCATGTGCCTGGGTGGGCAAGAAGGCCAAGGGCACTTGGCTACTGTCAGCAACAGTGCGGCCAGCAGGACCCGGACAATGATTCTTCCCCTCTGCTCCACTCTAGAAAGACCCCACCTGGAGCACTGCTCCCAGCTCTGGTATCCTCAGTACAGGAAAGACACAGACCTGCTGGAGTGATTCAAAGAAGAGCCCCAAAAATTACCAGAGTCTGGAGCACCTCTCCTGTGAGGACATGCTGAAAGAGTTGGGGTTGTTCAGCCTGGAGAGAGGGGGCTCTGGGGAGATCTTAGAGCCCCTTCCAGAACTTAAAGGGGGATTATGACAAAGATGGGAACAGACTTTGTAGGAGGGCCTGTAAGGACAGGACAAGGGGTGATGGTTTAAAAAAAAACACAGTAGATTCAGGCTAGGTGTAAGGAAGAAATGTTTGTAGTGAGGGTGGGGAAACAGCATCAGGTTGGATGGGGCTCTGATCCACGGGAAGATGTCCCTGCTCATTGCAGGGGAGTCGGAGTAGGTGACCCTTAAAGGTTCCTTCCAACCCATCCCTATGATTCTATTACTCAAGCATTACACTCACCTTTAAGAAAGGGAGTAAGGAACTCAGAGAGCCACCAGTTTGTCAAGATCATGACCATACCTGGAAAACTCATGGACCACATTGTCTCAGAATCCATTTCAGACCATATGGAGAACAAGGAGGCAATCAGGAATAGTCAGCATAGATTTAGCACGCATAAATCATGTCTGAGCAGCCCAGTTAACTTCTCTGACAAAATGACTGGCTGTATGGATGAAGGGAAAACAGTAGATGCAAAGTGCCTTGACAGCTGCTCCTGCAAAATTTTAGTTTATATCCTGAGGACATATGGTCTGAGTGAATGGGCTGAAGACTGGTTGCACCTCTGGGCAATACAGGGTTGGTGCCTAGCAGCCAACAAAATATGCCAAGCATTGATTTGGGAGCCAGTATTGTTCAGTGTCTTTGTTGATGCTCTGTGATGACATGGAGTACAAGTCTGAAGATGACACTAGGAG
Source organism: Rhipidura dahli (assembly GCA_013399225.1). Classification (NCBI taxonomy): domain Eukaryota; kingdom Metazoa; phylum Chordata; class Aves; order Passeriformes; family Rhipiduridae; genus Rhipidura; species Rhipidura dahli. The sequence goes on from VXAC01005939.1 coordinate 57,799, forward strand.
GGGTCACTGGTATGCTGCACTTTAGTCCAAAGAGGTCTCTAGAAACTCACAGAAAGGAATTAGCAGAAACCTCATGAAGTTCTATAAGGAGAAGTACAAAGTTCTGCATCTGTGTCAGGATAACCCCAAAATTGCTACAGGTTGGGAACCATCTGGCCAACTCACAGCCCTGCTGAAAGGAACTTGAGGGTAGGAGTGAAAAGTCAATAGGATGCTCTCATTGCAAATCAGGCAAACAACTTCCTGCACTACAACAGGAGAATGGTCAGCAGCAGATCAAGGGAAATAATCATCCCCTTTGAACTGGGATATAGTGAGGCCATACCTGGAACCCTCTGTACCTTTTTGTGTCTCCCTGTTCATGAGGGATATTGAAAAACTCTAGGAGATAGGTAGTGGACTGGCACATCTGATCAATTTATAGCAAGACACTGAAGAAGCTGGGCTCTCTTGGTCTGGTGATGCTTAAGCAATGGGGCTGTTTAACAGCATCCTGCTGCTACCTGAAGGACAGATTGCAAAGATGACGGAACCAAATGCAGACAAGAGCACAATAACAATGACCATACTCACACCCTGAGAGATTCAGAGTGAAGATTAGGGAAAGTTTTTTCACCAGGAGAGTAGTGTAGCATCGGAAAAAGCAACTCGCAGAGCAGTGAATCTTGTCCCCTTGCAAGTTTCCAAGGCTGATCTGATCTGGCATTGTTGATTGTCTTCACATAAGAGGTTGGATTATGCAATTCTGGACACCCCTGCTAACCACAGGACTGTCTACTATGAATTGATGAATTTTATGCCATTTTTGTTAATCCGTTAATACAGCATTTTGCTTTTATGATGTTCCAGTCACCCTCTATACTCAATACCTCCTGCCTTTGTGTCACTGAGCTACCTTATCCATGTACTATTTTTTCCTGAGATCTTTACTGAAAACAATTGAAATAGATGAGCTCTAAAACTGACCTTGAAAAGACGGTGCATTTCCCCTAGCATCAAACTCCTAATTTACTGCTTTCTTTTTTTTTTTTTTTTTTTTTTCCCCAGTCCTCAGCATCTTGGAGTTTTCATAATAATATCTGTCTTCTTCAGTTGAATAAATAATTCCTCATGTGTTACTGTAGCACTGCAGTTCAGATAGTCTAATCAGCCAAAAGGTTGATCCTGACCCCCCAAAAAAGCCACTTATCAAGGTGTTTAATGTGCTATTCTGACATAATTTTGCAAAATCACAGAATCACAGAACATGCTGAGTTGGAAAGCATTAACGAGGATCATCAAGTTGCAAAGCACCATCCCTAAGAGTCACACCATGTGCCAGAGAGTATTACCCAAATGCTCCTTGAAGTCTCTGGCAGGCTTGGTGCTGTGACCAGTGCCCTGGGCTCCAGTGCCCAACCATCTTCTGGCTGAAAGACCTTTTCCTAACATCCAACCTGAACCTCCCCTGACACAACTTCAGGTCATTCCCTCGGGTCCTGTCACTGATCACCACAGAGATCGGTATCTGCCCCTCCCCTCATGAGGAAGTTGTAGATAGCTATGAGATCCCTTCTCCAGCTGAACAGACAAAGTGCCCTCAGCTGCTCCTCACATAGCTTTCCCTCAAGGCCCTTCTCCATCTTTTGCCCTCCTTTGGATGGTCTCTAATAGTTTAATATCCTTCTCATATTGCAGTGACCAAAACTGCAGACAATATTCGAGGTGAGGCCACCCCAGTGCAGAGCAGAGTGGGACAATTCCCTCCCTGGCCTAGCTGGCCATGTGCCTGATGCCCCCAGGACATGGTTGGCCCTCCAGGCTGCCAGGGCACTGCTGACTGATGTTCAGCTTTCTGCTGACCAGGACCTCCAGGTCTCCTTTCATGGCTCTGCTTTCCACTCTGTATGTACATCCAGGATTCCCCATTCCAGGTGCAGAACCTGGCACTTGCCGTTGGTGAATTTCGTCTGGTTGGTGATTGTCCTGTCCTCTAATTTGTCCAGATCTCTCTGCAAGGCCTCCCCACCTTAGAGGGAGTCAACAGCTTGTCCCAGTTTTATGTCAATAGCAAACTTGCTTAGTATCCCTGCCATTCCTGCATCCAAGTAATTTATGAAGATGTTAATGAAGAGCACAGGCCCTAATGCACATGAAAGCATGGCCATTATTGCCATGCTTTCAAATTATAATTTCCCTTTAAAATCTGCTTTGAATCCTTTATTCTACTGCAAGCAATCTGCGTTTTCCTAGGTCGTTCATTCCCATCACTCCTTCCTTCAGTACCATGAGGAATGAGTTTCTCATTCCTCAGCCCCATGGCATTACCCCAGATCATCAAACAAACCTCCTCTCAGACTCTTCTCTGACTTGGCTCTCAAGTGCTCCCTCTACTCAAAGATGGAAATTAGCAGATTCCTTTTGGTCTCCTAGTTTTAGTTTTAGTTTACTAGATATTCTGGGAGTAACTTTGCAAGAGAGGGGAGAACTGACTCATATTATGTGCTTGGACATTTGGAGAGGCCTTGCACACTCACTCTGACGGGCAAATGTGGACTGGTAAAAAGACATTGAGCTGTGCTTTGTGAGAGCAACTACAACACAGAAGCAAGAGCAGAAATAGGCTATTCACCTACTCAGGGCAGACAATTACTGGTAGTAGTATTTAATCAGTGCTTTGGTGAACTCCCAGGAGTGAAACAATGTAGGAGATGATAAAATAGGGCAAACTGGAGCCCACAGTGGCCCAAGCTCAGCTGAGATGAGCACAGAAAGTGCACTCTCTGCATGCTCCGAGAGCTGCAGGCAAACATGGTGGGATGCCAGGATATCACCCCTCACAGTGCTGTTCTGCCACCACACTGACCCTGGACCCACAGTCAAGACTGGGTTTTTTTACCCAGACTGGACTTTGCATGTTCCTATCCTCATCCCTAGCAGGTGAGAAGTGGTTGGGCAGTTTGGCACCTTCCTGCTAGATGGCAACTTGCTCCCGAAGCAGACAGGAGTCACCCAGCCCACAGCACGGCAGGACCAAGCTTGCTGCTCAGAGGCTTCTGCTTGTGCAGGCTGCTTGTCAAGTCTGGCTCCGAAGTCCCAAACAGGAAATCCTTCTAGGACGTGCTTAGGCTCTGATTCCCGGATGTTTGCAGCAAGCAAAGGCTTCCTCCATGTAGAATGGAGGTTAAAAATAAAATAAGGCACCTGCTAGGAACATACATGGCTGGGGCTGGAGGGAAAGTGAGGGGACAGCTCTCCCTTTTTCATGTGAGTTCCCAAGTTTGCCTCTGCCACTTAGAATTCCCTTGAAAACCATGAAAGAGAATCCATTAACTCCATTAATAGAGAAAAGGCTGAAAGATCATTTCACCTACAAATAGAGCTGGTACCTCAGCTGTGCAGCTGTGTATTCACAGCCAGGACAAGAGGAAATGCTCTTCTGAGCTGCTTCAGGATCTAATCCAACTAGAGAGCTTTGACCCTCACAGTGGAAGAGTTCTTCTGCTTTTCCTGCTTGTCTGGATGGACACAGAGCTCCTGTCACACAAAGTTCTCATAACAGGCATATTTCTGTGCCATAGGGGCTGTTCTTGAGTAGTCTGGAGCCCTGAATGTAAGGTCATCTCCCTGGGCTGCATGTGATGGATGCTTAGGGTAGAGCAGGTAGAATTAATTTGTTGATGAGAACATTTACATTCTTGAAAATCTGGTGAAGCTCTGGCAGTGTTGGAAGCAGCTGGATTGAGCAGTGGCCAGCTTTGGCTACATCATGGATGAACTCAACTATCACCTCCACTTGCTTCCCTTTTTTCTTATGGTAGCAGTCTATTTTCCAGGGCTTCTCCTTGCACAGTCCTAAATGCCCTGATTTGGTTGTCAACCTTTCCTCCTTTTATACAGAAATTATCCAGCACAGTAAGACCTGCAAAGTTGTTTGATTTAAAATGTTGCTCTTGTCTTGAGCTTACATTATACCCTGCATCGTTCACACTGGGAGTCCCACTGCTCATTTCAACTCTCCCAGCCCTGGACTTGCACTTAATTTTGGAATTCCTTGCATTCCCAACTAGCAGAATCTTGAAATTCAGCATGAGACATCTCAAACAGCTCATCTAGTAATACCTTAAGTTATAGCAGCATCTAAATGTCAAAACTTCAAATGGAGCAATAACATTATCATACACAGAATACAAAATTATTCAGTGGATACAACAAAGAACATGGAAGGATGAGGCTACAAGTGAGATGGCAGTTATACTGTCTGCAGGTATTTTCTAAACAGCATAGTAGAGGCAGGTTTTAAACAGAAGAAGAAAGATCTAGGGCTCTCAGATGATTCATTCCCTCACCTCAGAGAGGCTTTGGTTGAACCCAGGAGCACCTGCCATACTTAGCAAATGTGCACCTAGCTAGTTCTAAAAGTCCACCCGTAATGAAGATTTCAGAAACCTGCCAGTCAATCTATTCAGTGCTAAATTTTCTTAACTATTGTTTAAACGTGTTATTTCCTGTACTACCTGTCATGAACGCTGGAAGCAGATTGTTCTCTTTGCAACTCTCCTTTACAAATCAAGGTGGTCCTCGTACCTTTTCACTCTTCTCTAAGCTAAATTGTCCAGAGCATTTCATCTTTCCATATTGCATTTTCTGAACCTCTAATTGTCTCCTCTGGACTTTGGCAGATTCTCTGAGGAGCAGTGATTAGTACTGGACACAGTCTGTGGCCGTGGGCTGGATCACAGCAAAGCAGAGCCAGAAATGTTAGTTCATGCATCCTGCAAGTCATGCTCCTGTTTATACCATCTCATATGATGTTATTTTGTTTTTACAGTATGCCCTCAGCTGATTCATATTCAACCTACAGGTGCCTACCAACCAAACTATACAGACTGTTTTTCTCAGTCTATCTGCACAGTATATTATTCCTACTAAGCAGATAAACTTCCTGACAAGGAATAATAATAATTTTAAAATTTCTGTCAATGTTTTTAGTATCTTGACTAATGATCTTCAGGGAAATATAAACTGATTAAACAGAAGGACACAGAACAACAGGGAAATTCTGTTACTGTAGCTTTAGTGATGCAAACTTAATGTTCAATATTTATAAAGACTGTCAAAATCTCAAAATGGCCAGAGAAGAGTAATAAGAATGAGTCGGGATCCAAGGAACAAGGTTCCATGTGAAGCCCTTTAGAAAGATTTTTAAAAAGTAATGATTTCTAAGGATCTCTAAGAATGAAATATTATAATTGTTTCAATAATAATAATCTTTCAATCTAGCAAATAAAGGTGTAAGAGGAGCAATGCTGTTGAACTGAAGTTATACAAACTGAAAGAGCAGTAGTTCAGTGGAAGGAGGAATTAATCACTAGAATAACCATGAAAAAGGCATAACAGATTCCTAGCAGTCAAAGTTGTACATCTTGGCTAATAAGGTGCTGGGCCAGCTCATATGGACCATGCTGTTGCCCAGAAAACTTGCACCAGATGATCCCTGAGATCACTTCCAACTTGATATTCTCCAGTTCTACAAGTCTGTGGCCCTTCTCAAGGGGCAGAGTCTGTCCCAGAGCTTCTGTGAGCTTTGTGATTCCCAAATGACACGAACAGTGTCATCAAGTCCTGGTGTCTGAAGTGCCCTCTGAGCCTGTGTGCTGCCTGCCCCATGAAACCCTTCCCAAAGAGATGCCTGAACTGTGGCCAACCAAGGAATCGTTGCTGTATGAGAAAAGGGAATGAGATGATGATGAGAAGGAAACCGTTTAATATATGTTCATCTGTGAGCCAAGACAAAACTGAAATCAACATTTCCAGAGGGTGAGTTGACTGTGCTACTGACTGCTCTACTTCCTGTGCTGGCTTCTTCCATTCTCCTGCTCTGAAATCTCTTCATGCACGTTTGCAGCGGGGTGACCTCATTTGGCAGCAGCTCCGCGAGTGAACGCTGACTGAGGCGCACCGCTCTCACCGGTGCCTCTTAGAAAGCTGCTTGCTAAGGCCTGGACTTCCTCCCTGGTAGCAAACAAGTCTCCTTCTGTTCCCCTGAAAATCAGCTGGGAGGAAGCAAGATGGGGGGGTGGTTTCCGAAATGCTGTGGATTGTGATTACAGACACAGCCTCGGAATCCACGGGCTGGGGGCGGGGGCTCAGGGGCTGCAGGGGAAATCCAGGTTATTTTTGCATGAGGCGACACATGCCTTTGGTCAGCAGCATTCACAAACAGGTACAAGCCTGACAGCAAAGGACCTGCTGATTCCCGTGAAAGGAAGAAAACAATTTGAGGATTATCCCTTCCTAAAGAACATGGCTTTTGCTTTGGAGGAGCTTTCTATATATAGTGAGGTGATTATTTCAGAATGGAAAATGTTTGTTCAGGAAGGAAAGGCTCTGAGATCAGCAGAGTCAAATCTCACCCACGTGCTGCCAAGTCCATTGGACTCTTCTGCCCAGCAGCAGGGACTTGGGAGAAGTCTGCAGGCATGAGGGTGCTGTCCAGGAATTGCTCACTTGCACTAAATTTCTCTGCGTTTAAGCTTTGGTTCAAGCTCTGGTCTGCCATGGAGTGGCAGATCTGAAATAAGATCTAATGATTCCTCCAGGAAAAAAAATGCAGATGGGGTGACCTTCTTTTTCCCCTCTGACAAACCATGTTTATCATCCACAACTGTTGCGCACTGGGATGCAACAACATCCTACAAATACCCTGGACTGCAGATGCCAGCAGCAAATGGGAGCAGTGCCACTCTGACCAGACAGTCTGTGCAGAATATGCTGTGTGCATATATAAGATACCACAAATAGGCATGGGGAGTTGTCTGTGGAGAGGATCACACACACACAGAGTCACCGAGATCAGCCCAGAGGAAGGCAGAAGGAACGGGTATGGTGCAGCTCCATCTTGTGGGAGTTTATGTCTGACACAATCCTAATCTCATAAATATCAGTTATCTGTGGCATAGCATTGCTCATGAGTCCCAGACACTGACCAGTATGCCTGCTAAACGTGTCATGCTTGAGCTATTTAGAAAACAAAAAAATAGATTGCTACCTTGCAGTTTAAGCTGCCATGATGCACATAATTTGGCAAACATGTGACCATTAGGTAACATCACATGATCCAATCCGACTCACAATCCCAAAACATCCCATAGGTTGAACGTGCACATATGAGCCTACCATTCACTTTAAAAGTTACTCAGACCTCCAGGTTAAATCCCAGCCCTGTTGCTCCTCTAACAACAGAATCAGGCTACAAACCACTGCTTGGCTGATCCTGTTTTACATAACCTTAAGGGCCATAACTGATGCAGGAGAAGGAAGGAAATTTGGTTTATTAGTCAATTTAATGAGTCTTAAATGTTCAGAAGTAACTCAGGCCACTGAGAGATGCTGTGAGATGAGAGAAGGGACAGGTAATTCAGGAGGAATACAGAGATGGTATCCAAGCAAGCAGTAAAGGGGCAGGGAAAACCAAAGTCCATGTGGAGTCAAATATGGCAAGAGATGTGAAGTGCAAGAAGAGAGGCTTCTACAGATATGTCTGTAGCAACAGGAAAACTGAGGAAAACATGGACCCACAGCCAAATGGGGCAAGCATACCAGTGATGAAGGACAGGGAACAGCAGCCTTCAGGGGTTGCAGGCCTCTGAGACCAAAGGGAAGCTCGAGAGCAAGAAATCTACACCTTCAGTGGAGCAGACAGAGATAGGGACCACTTTTAGCAGAGACCTGAAAGGATGCACCCATGGGTGTTGAGGGAACTGGGTAACATCACTTTGAGGTCACTCGTGATTTTCTTTGAGAGAGCCTGGTGATTAAGGGAGGTTCCCAACAACTGAAAGAAAGTAAATATCACTCCTATGTTCCAGAAGGGCAAAAAGGAAGACCCAGGGAACTACAGGCCAGTCAGCCTCACCTCTGTGCCTAGAAAGGTGATGGAGCAAACCTTCCTGAAAAGCATTCCCAGACACAAGAAGGCACAAAGCCTCCCTGATTGGGAGTAATTAGCAAAGATTTTAGCTCCATTGGGTAGAGCATGGTGCTAATAATGCCAGGGTTGTGGGTTCAATCACTGTATGGACCATTCACTTAAGAGGTGGACGTGATGATCCTTGTGGGTCCTTTCCAGCTCAGAATATTCTGTGATTTATGAAGAGAAAATCAGGCTCAAGTAACCCAAAAGCCTCCTACAAGGAAATGATTCAGTGTAGGAGAGGAGATCAGCAGGTGTTGGTGGCTCAGCTTTAGTAAAGCTCTAGTCAGGAAGGATAACCACAGTCACAATTCCAGAGTGATTTAGACTGAAAAGGACTTAAAAATCATCTAGCTCCAACCCCCCTGCCACGGACAGGGACACTTTCCACTAGACAACTTTGCTCCAAGCCCCATCCAAACTGGCTTTGAACTCTTCCAGCAACCAGATGGGTTAAACCCTTCTCACATCACCTTTAAGAACACCTGCATGGGATGTTTTTTCCTCCTTTCATTTAAATTGCATGACACCTTAGGTAACTGCAGAGAACATCAGTCCCACAGCTAGTGCATGGTGTCATTGATTTTAAAGCCAGGGTGTTAGTTTCCCTTTAAAGATTTTTTTCCACAAGCTGTAGTGTAATTTTAAATTTAACATTTCAAAGTTTGTGATACTCTTCTCCTCTATGATATTCTCTTTGATGACCAAGAAGAGGCAAGGGTCCTATCTTACTCAGGATGGAAGTCTTTGGCCACTAATTTGCCACTGGGTCACAAGCTCACAAAGCAGACAATGCACAATTTCCAATTTATAGCACTTATAGTTGCCTTCCTTACAAAATCTAAACGCTTTCCAGAAGCTCATCAGGCAATAGTATAAAACCTCTCTGATGGGCTCTACTGGCAGTGTCCATGAGGTGAGGGATACAGTAAGAAAGGTGTAAAAACTGGAGCATGTCCATAAAACAAATCTATGTAATGCCCAGTATCTTCAAGTAAGTAGATCTGCTTACTTGAAAAAATAAATAATAAATAATGCAAATAATAAATCCTCCTCATGTGATCTTTCTAAAAGAATCAGGTCAGAAAGTATTGGACCCTGACAACTGACCAAACAAACCAGAAATTTATTTTCTCAGCTGATGGCCCAGTATAAAGCAGGGCAGACAGACAATCTGGATGGATTGCATTTCACCCTGCCAGCAGCAGCTCGAGCTACTGCTTGTGTATGGAGAGCTCTCTCAGAAACCACAGACAAGCCTGTTTCCTCCACAGTTTCCTTCTCCTCCTAGATGCCCCCAGAGCAGTAACCACAGCTCCCTCAGAGCAGCCTTGCCCCACTGTGCATTCCCACACAGTTGTTAGGTTCCAGCATGCTGGCCGAGGTATCTCCTGGTGTTCCCTGTGTAGGAACAGCTCTCTTAGTGCAGTGGTAGCGTCCTTCAGCACTCTGACTCCCATCCTGTGTTTTAACAGTCTGAAATTGCAACCAGTTTTTGCTTGTGCCGTTGTTGCTGTTGTTGAACTGAGGCCCAATACCATGCTGTCCTTGGCTAAGGCACCAGACTTCCCTGTATGAATAACTTCTTGGAAAAGGAAATAGAGAGAAGCCTAGAATCCACAGAAAGGAAGGGGATGATTTCTACACCTGAGAAGCAAGGTGTTAACAGCACAGGTGCAAGTAGTAATAGGGTGTGGAAATGCTCATTTCTCTGATGGTAACAACTGGAATTTAATTTTAGATTCTTACATTGTCTCTGCATTCCAGAATGGACAGAATGGGCATATATAAGTGCAGCAATTGATAATGGAAGCAATTTTTAATCAATTCTACCATATTAGAGGTGAAATATTTGGTAAATATCCAATGCAGTAGATATATTTAAGAAAGATTTCTTAAAAAGTGTTTTGAACAATTACATATCTGTTAGCTTGAATGTAACAGAATGAAAAACTGTCCTGGATGGAATCTTATAAAACAGACCAATTCAGCTCAAAAGCAGGATACATAATTTAACAGCCATTAATTGACCAGTAATTAACAATATGAACAACTTAACTAACAATGTTGTAAATTTCTGGTGACTGGTAACTCTTGAGTGGAAACATGTTTGTGAGGGGCTTTACTTTGGGTTTCTTTTGTTTTGGTGGATTTTGTTTGTGGGCTAGTGTTTTTTTCCCCAATATATGTTATTAAATCAAGGAAAAGATAATTCAGTGGAGTTCTATGGCACGTGTTTTACAAGATGACAGTACAACTCACAATACTCCTTTTGTTGGTTTGGGATTTATGACTGCTAGCAACTGTATCGCAGAGTCATTTAAATCCTACAGTTCTGAACATAAAACACACAGTTACATGTGGGTTTAGACTATAGATCTTATAACTGCAAGACATAATTAAACAAAAGGGTTGAGAAGATTGAAGGATTAGAGTTTTTCAAGGATACGAATATTCAGTGTTACATTATCATGGATTGCAAACAAAAAAAACCCAGCCTTAACTATGTGAACACGTCTCTGCTATGTCCAATCAAAATCTACCCTCTTTTACTTTAAAACCATTATTCCATGTCTTGTCATTACAGGCCTTGGTTAAAAGTCTATTTGTTTTTCTTATAAGCCCCCTTTAAGTGTTGAAAAGCTATAACAAGGTGTCCTCGGAGCCTCCTCTCCTGGCTGAACACCTCCAGCTCTCCCAGCCTGTCTCTAGAGCAGAGGGGGTCCAGCCTTTGGACCAGCTCTGTGGCCTCCTCTGGACCCCCACCAGCAGCTCCACATCCTTCTGCTGCTGGTCCTCAGAGCTGGAGGCAGAGAAGAAGGGGAGAATCACTTCCCTGGACCTGGACCCGGACCCAGACCCGACTGATTTTCTGGGCTGCCAGCACACACGGCTGGCTCGTGTCCAGTGTTTCATGCACTAGCATCCCCAGTCTTGGCAGGACTGCTCTCAATCTCTCCATCCCCAGCCTCCATTGGCACCGGTGGTTGTCTCACTCCAGGTTCTGTGGGTCTTTAATGAAGGCAAAATATGATCTGAAGCAACTGAAGATTCCCCATTCATCCTGGATCTGTCAAACCTGGAAAAGTGTTCAAAGTAAAATCATGTGACCAGAGACCACAACAGTAAAGGAATCAGAAAAATCTGCGTTGCTTTTTACTCTGAGAGGGGAGGTTCAGATGACATTGGGAAGCGTTTCTTTAACAGAAAGGCTGGTGAAACACTCTAACAGGCTTTCTAGGGAGATGGTCAATGCCCCAGGCCTGTCGGTATTTAAGAGGCATTTGGACATTGCCCTTAATACCCTAACTTTTGGTCAGCCCGGAAGTAGTCAAGCAGTTGGACTAGATGATCCTTGCAGGTCCCTTCCAAGTGGAACTATTCTATTCTAATACAGATTATGAACAATATCTTCTGGTTTCATTACTGTCAAAGGTGAAAGACTCTTCTTAGCACTGTCCCAGGTCTGTTCCATCCAGTGCCCAGATCTGCACTTACAAAGGCTACATATTCAGCATCACTCACCTAAGAAACCCTGGGACCTACAGTGGCTTTAGCCTCCTCTGTCACAGCCCCAGGACAGATGAACAATATGCAGCTTTTAGAACTCTGTAATTCTCAGAAACATTATCCTTCACCTACATTGCACACAACTGCAGGTCTTCTGTTTTATTTGTACCACTGATTCTTTATTTCTCAAATAAAGAAACAAACCGTAAGGGTTAATTGTTATCTACAGAAAATGAACACATCTCACAGCACTTACTTTGTGCCTGAGTGATTTTGTGCATCACAGCTTTTATGTTCACTCTCCCTGTAGCCTGTAGCCTTGGAGACTGAGATACACAGCCCACTATGCTGCAAAGTCACTATTTATTATAAAAACACCACATAAAAACTTCATCTTCCCTTCCAGACCAAATAATTAGTCACATAAATTCTTTGAAATGCTGCACTTGAAATCCTCAGAGTGTGTTATTTGGGATTACAATAGCAAAATAGGTAAGAAATTTTTGCATTAGTGATGGGGAGACGAAAGAGAGGAATGAAACAAGGCAAAGGGAAAGAGGAGGTTATTTCCTGTTCCTTTCCTTTGGGAGGAAGCAGAGAGCTCTTACAAAGAAACCACTGAAAACAGGAATGAGATAAAACCTGAAATGAAGGAAATAATTGGAACCTTCCCATTTTAAATAGGAAGATGGCAAAGTGAAAGTGGGAGGAACTAGTGCAGGAGGTGAAGGAGATCTTAGAAGTCTTCAAAGGCTGAGGACTTTTAGGGTTTAGATTGTAATGGAAGAGAAGGAAAAAATTAATCAAGGGTAGAGAACATCAGAGCATGAAGAGAATTAGCCAGTGAAGAGAAGTGTGAGCCATGGTTGAGCAGAAAAAGAGCCAGAAACTGAAAAAAGAAAGGCTGGCAGGGTGGATCTGGTGACAGCAACACCGAAAAAGCTGAACACAGCACTGCTCTGAAGAGAAGATGAAAGGAAGCAGGGGAAAGGGAAAGGCAGTGCAGCACTCCCCTGGCACCGGACTCCATTCAAACAACACAAGTCATCAATTTAGACCTGAGAATGTCAAATAAAGGCATTGAAGCCTCTAAAGGACTGAGGACATAGACAGGGAGACCATGATGATGCCAGAGACAGATGCATTTCTTACAAAGTGCATTTCAGAAACAGCAGGAGAAAGCAAGGTGATATTAAAATCAGCAACATGACCAGTTGAATAAGCAAAAAACATGGAAGGAAATATTAATCAAATTAAGGGGGACAGAAGGAAGCAGCAGTTCTTGCAAATAGATGCAGAATTTAGATTTATACTTACCACAGGAAAACAAAAACAAGGCAGAGAAGGGATCTAGCAAAGGTAATGGGAATCCCTAACAGATAAGGATAACAAGACAAACAGCATCAACAAGACAGGAGGAACAAAAAAAGTAAGAATAGCACATAAACAAGACCCCTCCCTTAAAGCATTTGAAAAATACTGAGCAGACAATTGGCATAGTAGGACCTCAAGGTGCAGGACTGTACCAGAGGAAAAGAGCATGACTGCAGGGAAAGGCATACAAATTAAGACTAAACAGAATTTCAAGAATGTATCAGTAATGGTTTGTTAAACTACAGGAGAGGGCAGGAAAAGTACTAGAAGTTATAACTATATATTAACAGTCTACAAAGCTAAAAATTTATGAAGAATGTATAAAAAGCAAAAATCTTTAGGCATCACTCCAGCAAGGATGCTTTTCCACAGGATAGCCACGTGCTCCATCCCTGCAGTCCTCCTCCCTGTGGCAGACTGGATGGGGACTGCACTGTTTATCAACCCCTGCAACTGCCAGCAAACTGCCTGCTCTGCACTGGTGGCAGAAAATTAAAACCTTCCTTGGTGCTGCTTTCTCCACTCAGAATAGAAAGTGCCTTCCTCCCCATTATAAAACCCATTCCCAGCCCAGAAAAAAGGCTGGAAGTTTCTGGCAACTACAGATCTCACCACAAAAAAGCAGGGGACAGCACAATTTATACTGTTTCCTCTCTTGCCATCTATGTGTGGGGCCCCAAAGTGATGACATTATGGCTCAGATCCTATAAGGCCAAATTCATAGACCAGAGACTCCCTGGAGACTGACTAGATGTCTGTGTCAGGTTAGGAGTTCCTGGAAGCAGAAATAATAGCAGGATGAAACGGAGAGAATGAGATGTTGCCGAACTGGGAGTCAGAACACTGAAGAGGGACTGTCCCTTTGCTAGTCCTGTTCATCTAGGCGTCCTGGGAATAAATTGGTATATGTGATTCTGGTTTAAACATCATGTGGATGTTCTGACTTGGAGAAAGCAGCACTACATCTGCTGACAAACATGACAATACTGGTGATCCTTGAAACATCAGGAAATTGTTAAGAAATAATGTCATCTGCCAGTAGAATAGAGGCATCATGTAGCTGGGAGCTTGACAAAATCTGCTTACAGTCCAAATACAGATTGGACTTTGTTTTCTTAAAGTCTTGTTGTAGATCTATACTAGTCAATTTTACAACCATTTTACAACTGAAGAGTCTCTGTGCCCTCAACCTCTGAATACAGGGGAAACCTCAAACCACAACTCCTTTTGACTCATAACCAAGAGGGGTTTGAAACGCTGATCCCAGAACACTGACATTGTGCCAGTCATCATTATACTAATGAAATATACATAAGTGATGCCAATCCTTCTTGCAGTTGAACTAGATGATTACCGGTTTCTTTCAGCTGTTCTATTCTACTCTCTTTTTCATATACGCTTCAAAACACCTTTTGGTCTGTTTTGTTAAAATGGAACCTCTGCTTTGTTGGTCACCTAATACAATCACTAATTCCTTTAATTCCTGCTTTCTAGGACACAGACACCAGTCTGTAGCCACGACCTGCTCTGTGGCACTCTCCTAGAAACAGCCCTACTGCTGACAAACATCCATTGGAAAATCAGCAATAGAGTTTAAGTCAAAAGTTGATTAATTACTGCTCAGTGTTTAATCAGCTCTCCATGTACTACTGACAAATGTCTCACAGACATCCCTTACTTCTCTCCAATGTGTCAAAAAATCCTTTTTGTTCCTTCATGGTTTTCCCCTTGGAGGTATAATATTTGGTCTTATTCCCACTTTACAAGCAGGGAAATGAGACAGAGGTGAGGAGGAAACAATATAAGAGCGAGATTTTTGAAAGCTTTCAAGTTACCAAAGAAACTGCCAAACAGTCAGTGTGCAACTTGTGCATTTGGAGAAAAGAACAAGGCAGGGTCTTTATGTCTGAAATACAAATGGAGCTCTGAAAAGCTCAAGTCTGCTGATCAAAACAGCTGCAGGAACAGCACCCCAAACACCAGGTCCCTAAACACAGGCATAAAGGTTACTTTTGGAACTTCCCTCAGAGGAAGTTAAAGGCTCCTGTCTTACTCATAACTCTCTGAAAAAAAATCTACACCATACAATAACTCAAACTGGAGTTCGGCCTGTTCACAGAGCAAAAGTAAATTGAGCCAATGTTTCAAGGTCTCTGAACAGCCCAGACAGACATGTAACACAGCAGCACCTGTAGTGTCAGTTTATCAGGAGTACCATGCCACAAATACAATCCATGTTTATTCACAAAATGCAGAGAATCACTGAATGTAAATGCAACAGATACATTTAGCAATGTGTCCTTAAAACAGGGAAAGCAGCAGGCAGCACAGGAGCTCTGTGGTAGGTGAGGAGATGAAGAGTGCTCCCACTGAGCAAAAGGAAGGCAGGTGGAGGTCGGCATCCCTGGATATGGAGTTTGTGAGTGTCCTCCTGCAAGAAGACATCATTCAGGCTTCTAGTAATTTTTCCAAAATTGCTGATTCTAGCAGTGCCTAAAGTCAAGCTCTTGTCCTTTGACATGAAATGGATAACACAACTTTTAAAAAGTTCTGAATTATTAACACATACATTTTAAAAGACCACAATACCATGTAAAAATAAAACAGGGAAGCAAAATATCCTGGGATATCAACATACCTCCACTGGTGGTATTCCAAATAGGATTAAAGTACATTTCTCAAAAATGTGCATTGGCTGTAGAGTTAATGGCAGTCATCATCCCCTCTGACAACATGTGGCCAACCCTTCCACTATTCTGTGCAGAGCTGATACTGTAGGATCAAACAATTTCACAAGACATATCATTGTCATCCTACAAATATCAGCACACTGGTACTTCCCCCAGATCCTCTAGTGCAAGTTCTCTGCAAAACAGCAACAAAAGAAAAAAAAAAAAAAAAAAAAAAAAAAAAATGCATCTTCAACATTCTTGTTTGCCACATCTCCTCAACTGTTGAGTCACAAATCCACGTCCATTATAATACCAGTGCAGAACTTATTCCTCCAGGCTGTTATTCTAGCCCATCCATATCTCCCCTCCCCCTTCTCTACTGCAGTCTCCACAAGGCAATAAAAGAAACCACTTCTGAAAGTCCTCACAACTGTTTCCTTTACTTACTAACTTCTGTGACAAGACAGAGGATGATTATTTCTTCTCTCCACTTCTGACATCACTGCCATGATATCTAAGGATATCTTCTAAAATTCCTTTCCATCACTCTTTTTGATGGAGATAAGATTCCAATGAATATCAAAGGATGAGAAAATCACAGTATTTTCTTTGACAGTGGTGCGGTTTTTTGGAGATGTTTACATTCTTGACAATTACCAGGAAGCAAGTCTCCTGTGACCAGGTTCCTGTGATTGCATTCAGTGATCAAGGCCAGATTGGATGGGGTTTTAAGCAACTGGGTCTAGTGAAAGATGTCCTTGCTCCCGGCAGAGGGGTGGACTAGATAATCCTTAAAAGTCTCCTCTAATCTAAACTATTCTGTGATTCCATGACTCTATCTTATTTTATTAATCACAGCCTTTTTGATGACACAGATGTATTTTGTGCAGCCTTTATGTTGTACACTCACAACTTACATGTGCATAACTCACAAGTTGTGTTGTTTATATTTTCCTGCACCGTCCTTAGCCTGACAAGGTCTTGTCCTATCACTGAGGCCTCTCTGTGATATTACATTACAATAAAATGATTGAGATCTGAGGCTCAAACCATACGTTCTCCCAGATCAAATTCTTACCACATAGTCCTAGAATGGCCAATGAATCCAGCCCTCTACTCTTGCAGTAACAGGGAGCAACAGGACAATATCGGTAATGCTAGAACCAAGTATTTTAGGTGGCAATACTTTCAAGGCACAGCCTTTCTGCTTAGCAAAATGCAGATCTGCAACTGTTTCCCGGGTGCAAGCTGATACAGACACCATGCTGATAAATCAACTGAGAACCTTCAGCTTGCACCCCAGTTGTTAAGAAAACACAACACCTAAGGGAAAATGCTTACAGAGTATCAGAAGCACAGATCTTGTGTAGACTCAGACTTCCTTAGCTCACCTGGAATTGAAGAGTCTTAATCCTGTGGATACAGAGTATTCATCTATGGAGACGGTACCTCCCATTGTGTCTTCCCTCTCCTTCAGTGGTGCTGGTGCGTCCCCTCCCAGGCTGGGCAGCCTGGCCGTGCCTCTCTCTGGAGTACTCCCTGTTCCTCATTTGGGGTTCTCTAACGTCAGCTCTGAGGTCAGGCAGGCAGGGCCCCCTCCCAAACACAACGGACTATAGATAGCTGCTGCAGCAAATGCTCTTCATTATGTATCTCCCCCTCTCAACCCAGTGCGGGTGGGAGCAGCATGGGGCCCCCCGTGCTGCTCTGCTACGTGTTTTCTGTTATTTGGGGTGAGCTGCGCATTCCTCACATGCTTTGAATGTCATTCGGAGCCCTGGGGAATCCTTAGAGGACTGGGACATACAACAAGAAATCTGGAGGAGATTTCTAGCTATGACAGCAATCAGGCTCCAAAACGCCCTTCCAAACTAAGAAGGACATAAAAATAAAAATCCCATCTGCTTTCAGATGAAAGCCTGATAAAGTTGTGAGGGATTACAGGATTTTGTATCTGTGACAGCTAAGGATCAGACACTCACAAACTCAAGAAGGGCTGCACACTGCCTTCTCATCCTTCACCATGGAAATCTGACCTACACTCCCTTCCCGGAGAGCAAATGCGGCACCTTGTACTAAGGACAGGAAAGTAACCTCCCAGCCTGCTCCGCCCCTACCCCCTCAAAACAATTTGGGTCTGTGTTAAAGCCAAGATGCCCAGCTCATGTTTCAGTGTCATCTCAGAATTTGCAGAGTAGATTGTTAGGGATATAGAAACATAGGACTGAAAGGACTTCCTGGGATGGCCAGAGGCACTGGCCTCAGTGGCCATTCCCCAACTTGTCGCCATGCATTTTATTCCACAACAACTTTCAGGCTGCCACTATAATTGGAAATCCTGCAGGCTCTGAAGGGCCATCAGGACAGGCTAGCATTCCCTGTAAGTCTTAACCTGTAACTAAAGTAAAATATAATTTCCAGATCCCAGAACTATGACAAGATCAACAAAATGAGGAACAGTTAGGAAAAGGGAACTTGAAAGAAAGGGAATCCTTCATGCCTGCAGGAACTGAACACACATCTTGAATAGAAATAGAAATACAGGAGCTCCTGTAGTGTTCTGCATCCCGTGCTGTAACTGTGGCTGCTGTGCTGGCTACCTCAGAA
This sequence comes from Rhipidura dahli, assembly GCA_013399225.1. Taxonomy (NCBI): domain Eukaryota; kingdom Metazoa; phylum Chordata; class Aves; order Passeriformes; family Rhipiduridae; genus Rhipidura; species Rhipidura dahli. The sequence continues at coordinate 75,916 of VXAC01005939.1, forward strand.
TCTGCCACGAATCACCTGGAAGGCAACACTAGTAAGATACAGCTCAGAGAAACACTTTCATGTGGTTGTTGATTAAATCTAGCACTGGGCTGAGGACTGAGCATTATGGTCCCAGTTATAAATATACGTACTGACCATTCTCTTTAAAACTGGTATTTTGAGATTGTAACTTACTTAAAGCGAAATACAGTAATTTGTGGGTTGCAAGATGTATAGAGACGCTGAACAGAACAGCACGTGCACTGCCCATGGCAGGTCACAGAGCTTAGACTACCACGGCTCTTCTATAACTCACAGTAAAAATCCTAAAGAGCAGTAACACAAAACATTCACCACGGCTGCCACAGACACTCCTCCAGCTCTGCCCGTTTGTCCTTAGCACAGCCAGCCTGGGAACACCAGTTTGGGACCCCAACACAGCCCTGCAGCATGCAGTCATTAGTGCCATCTCCACTCTGAATGCAGCACGGGCGACAGAGCCTGAGCCGAACCACCTGTACAGGGTCCTTCTGTACAGAACTCTGTCCCGCCGTACAGAGCCCGCAGCCCGGCACGGAGCGCCGTGCCGAACAGCGCACCCCTGGACAGAGCCCGGCAGCCCGCTCACCGCGCCGGGGCTGCGCGCTGCCTCCCGTGGCGCTCCCGACGAGCTGCTGCGCTCGAAGCTCCCGCGGGCCCGGCAGTGCTGAGGCGGCACCGGCAGCGGTAGAGCGGTACCGCCGTGGTGGGGTGGTACCGGCAGCGGTGGGGCGGTACCGGCAGCGGGGGGGCGGTACCGGCAGCGGTGGGGCGGTACCGGCAGCGGTAGGGCGGTACCGGCAGCGGTAGGGCGGTACCGCCGTGGTGGGGCGGTACCGGCAGCGGTGGGGCGGTACCGGCAGTGCTGGGGCGGGCCCGCGAGGGGGCGCGCGCTCCGCGCTCTCCGCGTCCGGCGCTGGGCGTCCGCTTCCGGTCGGCGCGGCGCGCGCGGGATGGGCCGTGAGCGTCCTGGCACCGCGAGTGACCGCCCCGGACCGTGAACGAACCCCCCGGGCCGTGAGCGAACCCTGGGCCCCAAGTGCCGCCGGGAACGGCCCGGGAAGCCTCGGCCCGGCTGCTTCGGAGAACGAGGGGAAGCGGAGACTGGGACGGAGGCGGATTCGAAGGCGACGGGCACTGCCGTCCCCTCCCCTCGGAGCCCTCTTGGCGCTGCCCGGCCCCGCCATCCCGCGCCGGGGTGCACTTCTCGGGACGCGATGTTGGTCGGAAGCGGCAGCGCCGTGTCGTTGTCCCGGCAGGTCCAGGGCACCGGCGGCAGCAGCGCCGTCAGCAAGTGCTCGGCGGCAGCTCGGGGCTACATCCAGGACCGGTTCCTGCGGCTGCTGGCGGGGCGGCGGCGGCGGCGAGCGCCACTTATCCACCGGTGAGGAGCGGGCAGTGCGCGGGATCTTTGGCTGCTCCGGCTGCCGAGCCCCGGTGCCCGCGGGGCGTGGGAGGGTATCTCGGACTGCGGGGGAGAAGAAGTGACAGGACAGGGGGAGGAACGGCTTCAAGCTGAAAGAGAGTAGGTTTAGGTTACGTATTAGGAAGGAGATATTCCCTGTGAGGGTGGCGAGGCCGTGGCTCTCGGGTTGCCCAGAGAAGTTGTGGCTGCTTCATCCTTGGAAGTGTCCAAGCCAGGTTTGACGGGACTTGGAGCAACGTGGTGCTTGGAGCACCCATGGCAGAGGGGTGAAACCAGAGTGGCTTAAGGTTCCTTCCACCACAAATCCCCGTGCTCAGAGCCTCCAGTTGTGCAAGGCACAGCTTCTCAAACATATTTTAAGCAAAGTACACAGAGTGGCAGAGTGGCAACGTGCAGTACGCTGTCTCGAAGTAGCGTCACCTTGTTAGACTGTTAGTATGATGTTACATGGCTTCTGGACCAAACTAAATGCTTTGTCCTGAGTAAAATATGCCACCAGTCTGGTTCCTGACTCCAGTGTTTAATGCTGCTGAAAACTTCTTAATATTTGAAAACATACTAATAATGTAATAACATCGATAGTTTTCTCATAAATTCCCCAGAATGTTACAATTTCTGCAAGTTATTTGATGGCTCTGGGAAGCAATATCTTTTGAGGCCGTGGTGTCTGACCAGGAGGATTTCTCCAGAGCTTTGTATGACACAAGAATGATTTAATGTGTGTTTGCAGAGAGCTCTAGGCTGATGTCATTGTGGAATTTACATAATTCAAGGTGAATAGTTTAATGCAATCCAAATGACAGTGAATTGCCAAAGGAATTTCATCCAGGGGAAAATCAAACTATGGTGTTAAAGCAGAAGCTTGCAGGCCTATGAAGATGAGTGTGGCTCATCAGGAAACCTGCACTGGCTTGTCACACAACATTGGCATGCCAAGCTGAATTCACAGGAAGGGTTGTGTATTGCATTTATCAACACTGTCATCAATTTTGGGGCATCTTAGACTGTCTGGTGAAAACTTTGTCCCCATGAGGCATGAAGATGATAACATGCTTGTTAAAGGGGTGATAGGAGCTGGGATTTAGCCAGGTGGGTATAGGATAAAACTAACGGAAAGAGAATGCCAAGAAACAAGAAGCATCAGTCCATGCCAGACTGGGGAAATGATAAATGCTTTCCAGCAGTTAGACTGACTTAGTTCCGTTCATTCAAAAACCAAAGAACAGAATTCCTCTCCTGGCTTTGCTTTTCTTCCCTTTTTTGTTCCCTTCTCACTACATTAGCACACACTCATTCATTTTGTTGTTACAGCTTATGATTTGGGGCAGGAACTCCGGTATCGGCCATCTGTATTGCAGGAGAGCATCCTCACTGTCTGGATTCATACATTTTCATTCAGAAAATATTTACTTACGCAAAACAGAACAGGTCCAGCTAGGATATCTGCACCTTTTCTCTGGGTCACCCATAGTCCTGATGGTTAATGTGTGCACTGAGTGCAGGAGATCTGTATTTATTAGCAAGCTCTAGAGATGACAAAATCATCTCCCAGTGCAGGTCTGTAAACAGGGAGTTATTGGGTAGAAGCTGAGAGAAAAAAAATCTTCATTTTTTTTAAATGAAAGTTGCCAGTGCTGGAGAAATCAAGTTCCTGGACAGTGATTACAACTGAATTTGTTCCTACAGGGGTTATTACATCCGTGCCCGTGCTGTAGATCACTGTGTTCAGGACTTCCTGCTGAAGACACGAAGCCTACCCAGGACACAGGTACATTTTCTCTGGGGCTGCTGGCATCTCCCACTAAATGTATGTCAGGATTTTCTGGCATCTGGGCAGTAACTCCTTAGTGCATCTGTTCAGATCCATTCCCATCAGGGCACAGAAATCTGACTGGCAGTACTATGGCTGTCCATGTGTCACTTTGGCAGAAGTATCTGGGAGGGGGCAATATCCTCTGCTTCTTGCGGGAGGTTGCCTGATTTTGTCACTCTACAGATGATATTTAATATTTTTCACACCTAGATGCTCAAGATGCTGCTAGAGTTGAGTATAACTTTTTCTGATGCTTTCTCTGCAGATCTTATCTTTAGGTGCTGGTTTTGATTCCTTATACTTCCGTTTGAAGGATATGGGTCTTCTGCATCACACTGTGGTATATGAGGTAGATTTCCCAAATGTGGCATGCCAAAAAGCCACTCTGATCAAAAGAATGAAAGAATTGTCAGCACTGGTGGGAAACACTGGAGGGGAAGGATTAGGTATGACATTTGTGGAAGATTTCTTTTGTACAATATGTTTAGAAGAAGTAAACATATCTCTAGCCTTCAAAAAGTGAGAGATTATAGTAGGGGAACTCTGAAATTTTAGACAAAAAGCACGTTCATTTTATGAAAAATGTTGAAACAAATCATTTGTAAGCACTGGGAGATAGCAAGAAGCTAGGATGGGTTTGTCAGGAGCTGATTATATCAAACCAAGGGGCTTTTTCTGTTACAAATTCTGAAAGGGTGTGTCCAGCTTTGAGCTCACTGGTCCAAAAACAGTGGCAAACTGTGGCATGTCCAATGGGAGGTGGCATAGGAGGGGAGGCTGAGAGAACTGGGTTTGTTCAGCCTTATGGGGAGGAGTTTGGGAGGGCGGTGAGTCTTAGAGCAGTCTTCAGTTTACCTGTTGGGAGAGGTTAGAAAAGACAGAGCCACATTTTTCTTGGAGGCATAAAGCAAATAGTCAAGGAGACAATGGTTGAAAGTCGCAAAAAAAAAAAAAAAAAAGGAAGTTCCAGTGATATATAATGAAAATGTTGGGGAGGAGGTTGCGCCACATGAATGGTTAAAAATGGGAACAGATTGCCTAGAAAGTGGATGGAGTCTCCAGCCTTGGAGACAGAGCTTGACTGGACAAAGCTTTGAGCAACCTGATAGAAATAATTGCCATGAGGAAGTATTTGGACCAGATGACTTTCAAATGTCCCTTTCACCCTAAATTATACAATGATTTATGGACTTGATGGATAAGAGAGAAGGTTTGACTCTTAAATATCTTGACTGTAATAAAACATTAGTCATTATGTTTCCTGACTTTTTTTTTGCCCTCCAAGGCAGGAGAAAGTCAGCCTTGTGAAACTACTGCAGGATATTGTGCAAGCTGAGTGCTAAGGGGCAAAAGGGGGAATGTAAAGTATGTGGATCACTAGAGGTTTCTCCTGCATCTGTTTTCCTCCAGGATTTCCAGGAATGCTCTAGATGATATGCTATAGAAGGTGAAATGTCATAAACCTGCAGGAAACATGGGGACTTGCTATAAGATGAATGAGAGTAGGAGTTTGACATGGTACATGAATGGTCTGGAAAACATGGAATGAAATGCAGTAGGGACATATGTAAGGTGCAGCATTTAGATGGTATTAATCAATTTAAATACAGATGGAAGACAGCTATAGAGTATAAGTTCCTGAGTTCCAGGTCTTAGTGAGTAGCTCTTCCCTTAACTTTTTCATTTTCTTCCTGAATCCATTCACATTTTTAATATTGGCAGAGTCCTGTGGCAAGGAACTCCCTCCATACCAAGAATCTTCAAGTACTTAAGGGAAGGTGTCACATCGTTGGAATTACCCTATTCTCTGTGTCCAGAGATCAGGAAGGAATGGATGGACAAGTTAGAAGAAATTAGAAGGGAACACTCTGATGGGCTTCTGCAAAAGGCCATTTTGCCTCCAGAAGTGTATGCCTTTGAGAACAGCCTAGGTTAACTGTCCTGAGGACAGATAAAGTTGTTGGGTTGCAGAGACAGAGTAGGTGATTTCTAAAGGTGCTTTACAGTTTGTTTTGTTAATGATGTGGTTTTGGCTGAAAAGGTCAACAGGCCATAGCTTATCATATTCTGATGGGGTACAGAGGTAGGATAATACTTACAGATCATAAACTGGAACTTATTTCAGAAGATGGTGATCTGTGGGTCAGGTCCTGGTGTTTGCCAAGAGCTAGCATGTGCTGTTTCAAGTTTAACAAACCAACCATGCCTAAGAAACCTGAGAAGGGTTTTCTGGTTGTGAGGGAAACCATTGAAATTGTATCAAAGCAATGCTGCTTTCTTACTCTGAAGTGAAAGGTGTATAAATGAGAGCCCTTTAGGTTTGATTTTGAATTACAGTGGTTCTAAAAAATTGTCTTAAAGTAAATATAATAAAGTTTTCTTGTTATAGTAAAGTGTAATAATTCTGTGAGAAATCTGTAGGTGAAATTTGCATTTTAGGAATAATGGAGTTCTAGATCTGTAGTTAATGGATCACATGGTGATCCACATCATTACTATCCCTTCATGGGTCATGTAATGATGGGGATTTTCTTGTACATGTTCCAGAGAAATGTAGTTGATGGACGTGGCCTTGTGAGTGATTGCCTGTGGGTTTGATTTTCATCTTTCCCTTTTGGTCTCAGTATTGCAGCAGCGCCATAGTGAGGTTGTATCATTTTGTCTCCCAGGATCCATTACCTTTTCTGGAGAGGATTATAAATTACTGGGAGTGGATTTATCAGAGCTGTCTGAGCTGGAGAGAACCCTGGAGGAAGCAGGGCTGAACAATGAAATACCCACCCTCTTCATTGCAGAGGTGGTGCTCACCTACATGGAGAACACAAGGTCAGCTGGGTTCTCCTCTCTTTCCGAGGTGGTAAAGGGAAAACAACAAGCTTCTTTTCGTGTACATCACCCTGGGCTGGGAGACTGTTAAAGCCTTGGGAATTCTGTGGAGTCCCAAATAGCTCCTTACATCATCATTATGATGATGTAATTGATGCCCACATGATATCCTTAAAGGAAGGAAAAAAAAGAAGAAAAATCTCAAATGAGCAGTTCTGAGGTTTTTGTTCTTCGCGTGCCCTGGATTGTCTGTGCAGATGGAAAGGAGACGTTCATGAGTCCCCAGCACAGCACTCCCATTTGTGTATTGCCACTTGTCAGGATGTCTTAATAGCAGCTTTATGGTGTTGTAGGAAGATACACTGCATCTGTCTTGTGTTGGGTGGGCCCTCTATTTAACTTCTTATGCACAATGTCCCAACAGGTCAGATGCCTTGATTCAGTGGGCAGCGGAGCACTTCCCTCAGGCGTGCTTCCTGGTGTACGAGCAGGTGCACCCCGAGGACCCCTTTGGGCGTGTCATGCAGCAGCATTTCAGCCAGCTGAGCTGTGCCCTGCGCTCGCTGGCACGCTACCCCGACTGCGAGGCACAGCAGCGGCGCTTCCTGGGGAAGGTGAGCACCTGCAGCTCAAGGGAATGCGTGAAGCATGATCCACCTGAGGAAGATTGGAACACTAAGTGCTTGGTCAGTGATGGGCTGAAGCCTGAAGCAAACAGGGCTGAGGCTGAGGTGCTGCCTTTTCTGGTAGCATGACTCATCATTAGAAGGTGCTTCCAATTGGCTTGCAGCCTAATGCCTCATACGGGATTAATGGGTTCCTCTGAGACTTTTGATGTACTAAATTAAGTTTTTAAGAACTTTACAGATGAGAGATCTATTTTCACCAGTTTTTTGGCTGCTCTTCCTTTAACTAGACAGTCTTAGTGGCTTTTGCAGGTGTTTAATTTAGGGTCTTTGTTTTCCTATGGGAAGTGAGTTTCTATCCTTCCAGAGGTGATGACATTGAGGAATTTGTCTTTTAGGGCTGGACTGAGTGCACTGTCATGGATATGAATGAGTTTTTCACCTGTTGTACTCCAGAAGATGAGCAGCAAAGAGTGCAGACTCTGGAGCCTTTTGATGAGTATGAGGTAAGCCTTCTTTATTCTAAAGATCAGGAACCTGGCTTTGATATCATAAGGTATCTGCAATTTCTTATGGTTGCAATTCTGTACAGAGATGCTGAGGCACAGGTGTCCATGGAGGCAGAATGGACCTTGATCAGCTTAATTAACACAGAGGCCAAGGGGAGCTCCTGGTGAAGCAGCATGGGAAGAAGGCTCTCCTTGATCTTAGAAAAGCTGCATGTTCCTTTCTTCCAGTCTCTCAAGGAGACAGGCTTGTCATAGCAAACCACCTGGTAGTATAAAAAGTTGTACATGCTAAATGTTGGCATGGATTCAAGGGACAATTACTTTAATGAAAGAGAAATCCATTAGGGATTACTGAATACATAAATATACACCTGATGTGCTGTTCCAGACTGCAGTTGGTTGAGAGCATTCCTGGGGAAAGCAAATGCACTTGTCCTGCTCTGTTTCATTTTCATAGACTACTTCATTTTTTGTCATTGTTGGATACAGGTTACTAATTTCAGATTTTTTTTGGTCTGACTGTATACAGCCATTCCTGTATTAATCATTGAAATTCCGCTATGACTCTATTCTTTGCCATTTTTATGTTAACTGCTGGCAAAGTGTCCAACTATTTGAAGTCTAGAAGTGAAGTGCAAGGTAGTGAGAAACTTTGAGCTAAATATCCTATGGAATACTTACTATAAGTTTCCCGTTTGATTTTATGGTTCTCTGTTTATAATTCTAGAAATCTAGTAGCTGTACTATGAAAACAATTAAATGTGCTTGAATTTATTTTGCCAACATGGTAGGAGCTGCTCTGCTATATGAATGCAAAAGTGGTGACTGAAAGTCCTGGCAGATTTGCTAAGTGGTTTAAAAATGTCTGGTAGAATTGTTGTAGGTCAAGGCCATTGCTCATATGGTGGGAAGGTAAAGACTTGGTGTTGTTTTTCCTTACAGAGAAGGTTAATGTGCATGAGTCCAAGCTGGAAACGTGCACAGGAGTAAAGAATGTGATAACAGAGAGCTCTACAATTAGCCTTTGAGAGAAAGATTAAGTAAGATCTAGGTCTTTTTAGAAACAAGCTTGGTCAAATTAGATTAGAAATGTAAAATAGACACCCAGTGTGGAGGGAGACCAATTTTTAGAATAATTTGCTTAGGCACCAATAGTGGATTCTTCCATTTTCAGTATTTACATTAATTTCTGGATGTCACTTTTCAAAAGATGCTTTTTACTTCTAGTATGGGTTGGGGCAATTAAGCTGATAGCCTGATTTCTTGTGCCTTTTAAATTCGTGTTTATGCTTGCTAGTCACATAGTTGGCTGAATATATCCTATCCCTTGGGAAAGAACACGCTCAATTCCCTAATGTCCGTAAACACCAGGGTGAACTCTCATTGCTACTGTACGTTCCTATTCCTTGTGCTTCTGCCTCAGAATGATTCCAAGGCCAGACTGAAAATTATGTATTATTGTCCAGCACAGACCATGTTGCACCTTTGAACAATTGTCATTTCTTTGGAATCACTTATATTCCATGAACTTTAAGAAACCTTAATCCCTCTGGTATAAAGACATCATTCTTTTTTTGTGATCAGAACTGAGAAGCATAAAGGGAAGCTGATGCCAAAAAGAAAAACTTTCCCATGCATATAGTTAAGCTATGGGATGCATGTTGGACGCATTAAAAGTTTATGTGAGTTCAAAGAGCAACTGGGTAGGTTCACGGATGAAAAATCCATCAAGGATTGTTCAATACAAAGATACAGCTTCTTGCTTAGAAGATCCCTGGGCTGTAAATTTTTGAAAGTTGGAGTGAGAAAAGTGTTTACCCACCTGTTCTTTCTCCAATTCAGCTTCACCCCTCTGATTTTGACCATTGCTGGAGACAGTGCTAAGCTGGGCTGGTATTTGATTTGGTCACCCTGGCTGTTCTGAGATCCTTTCTACTGTTTGCTCTAAGATTTTGAGGGGGATTGGTTTTTTTTGTTTGGGTCTTCCTTTCTTGGTTTGTTTGTTTATTTGTTTTTCCTTTGGGCTTGCTACAGGAATGGCATCTGAAATGTTCTCATTACTTTGTGTTGGCTGCATCAAAGGGGATGGATCCTTCCTGGACTCCATTGTTACCCAGTGTGACAGGTACACCCCAAGTAGTTTTCACAGTATTCTTTTATCTCATGCAGGCTTCTCTGAGAGGTTTTAGGGGACATTGAAACCCTGGAAGAGGCGGATGGGATGCTGCAGTCTGGTAGCTTTCTCCACTCCTCCACAATGGTTCTGCTGTCTAAAACAAGGTCAGGGCTGTGGCCTGACACTGCTGGTTCTGATCAGTTCTGTTCTTTCAGTTCATTGAACTTCCCAGTCTGAACAGCTTGTCATTTTTTCATACACGAGCTCCTCCAGTGCATGGCTGCAATGCCAGCCTACCCTGCTCCTCCTCCTGGTTTTGGGATCTCCCTTTCAAATTTATTCCTGGTTGCCTCCATACATGGCTCTCTGAACCATTCTCTCCTTCCAGCTCTAAAAAGGTTGTTCTGTTTCTTTACTGCCCTGTCCAGCAGACCACTCAGAAGCCTGTCATGAAACTGTGCTTTGCTTTGTTATCCCTTGTGGGTGCAGTTGTACCTGTAATATTTCTGTTTCTGAAATGCTGTATGTCACTTCTTCTAGATGGGAGTAAAGTGGTACAGCTAGGGAAAAGCCAAGACCAAGATTGTGTTTCTGAGATAGAAAGGATTTGGTGGCAGTAGCAGTCCAAGAAATTCCTGGTTTTGACTGTTTGCTTCCTTTTTCAGGGTAGAAAGCAGAAGGTTATTTTTGTATAACTCGTCTTCACAGTACAGCACCACAAGTAGTTCTAGCTTCAAGAGAAAGTTGAAATCTGTGTTCTAGGGAGCAAGAAAAGCAGCTGAAAAAGTATAGGGCAGGATGGCCACTGAATCCATGTGCTGTGTCTCAGTTGGATTTGAAAATGTAGTGAAATTGAAGCTAAATGAATGCTGGTGTGATTTAATGTACTGTGTGAGAGCTGCTGGTCCTTAAGTTAAATCCTTGAAGGCTCCTAAAAACATAGTATCTATCCTTAAATTAAGAAAAACAACCTGACATTTGCTTAATGGTTTTTTATTACAGTGAAGACATTTGATTCATTAGAGAAGGAATTGGATCTTTCTGCGGCTGTCTCTGTTGTATTCAAAACTGATAGCAAAAGCCTTCAAAGTCTGGTAAATTGGCCATGCTTAGATATTTTTTACTGGGAATGCAAAAGGTATGTCTCTAATAGCAAAAAATGCCCCAGTTATCCTCTCAGATAGACTTGGGTCCCAGTTCAAGAGAGTGCAAGTAAGATTCCAAAGAAATCATGGTAAGTTTATTTTGTGACATGAAAAAACTCCTCTGTTTTTAAAAGATCAGTATGTAAACAGACATATGTAAAAAGACATTTAAGCCCAAAGAGATGAAATTTCTTACTTCATTAAATGATAAAGTAGGGTCTCATACAAAGGAATGATCAGTACAGGCAATTTTTCCAAAAATGGACTGTGAGCTGCTCCTCCTCCACCTCATTGTCTCTTACAGCACAAGAATAAAGCCCTTGATTAAAACAAAGAAGGCACAGATTCCAAACTGATTAAAGAAAACAATGTGTGCAGTGTGTAGGTGAGCCAGAGTCCTGTGCTGAACGTTTGTTTCATGCTAAGAGATATAATACTTAGAGAGAAGATATTTAGATAACTGGAAATAGGACCATTCAAATTAACAGATTATTTGTCATGCTTCAGAATGTCATTTCAGTGCTTCTGTGATGGTAGGATCAAAATCTGGCAAGAAACTTTGAAACCAGCTTCCAGGTGTTTGTCCTTTTTCTGCTGTTCTGTGCTGTTCGTGTAGCCATATATTGTCTTCATCAGACAGGTGCTCCTTTTGAAGGTAGTGCAGTGATTCATATCTTGCTGCAGCAGTTTAGGACACTGCAGCCTCTTGGCCAGTCTTATGTCCACCTCATGAAAGCAGTCTCAGAATTTCCAGGAGCTGAGTGAACAGAGTAGAAGGGACAGATGGTAAAGTAGTAGTTTTAACCATTACATCCTGATTTCTAGGGCATTTCAGATTATCTGTGTGTGCTGTCAACTTGCTTCTCAGTTTTTTCTTCTTGGAAAGATGAATGGTCATTTTGAAAAGATGACATGCTTAATCTCTTGCTTAAAATGTAGTCCTTGGTTTGTATTTGTGCATAAGTTCTTTGGTTTACAGCTCCGCGTCGTGCTGGTCCTGGTGGGATGGCTGGGAGTGTCCCTGCAGCAGTATGTGCAAGGCTCTCAGGCATTCCTGGCCTGAGACGTTACGGTCACCACTCCGTTCTTATAAAACCCGGCGTGATTCTTACCACGGGAGGCTTTGGGGAGGAGAATGGACAGCACTGCCGCATGAGAAATTTCCATCTGCTGAGAAAGTGTGCAGGCTACTGGAAAGCTGTCTGTGTGACACAGAACACTCCTGACAAAAGATGGGGTGAGTTCCCATACTGATGGCAAGTACAAGATACCTTTCTGCTAAGAGTGAAGGAAAGTCCAGTGAAAAAGTGATGTCATGGCACAGTGATGCCAGCAGTCACAGAGATCTGAGGGTTCTGGTTGCTAAGTGCTGGATCCTGCCCTTCGGTCACCACAACCCCATGCAGTGCCCCAGGCTGGGGGCAGAGTGACTGGAAAGCTGGAAAAGGACCTGGGGTTTCTGTTTGACAGTGGCTGAACACGAGGCCAGGTGGGCAAGAAGGCAAATGGCACCTGCTGGTACCAGCCTAGCGTGGCCACAGGCCCAGCGTGGTGATTGTCCCACTCTGCTGGGCCCTGCAGAGACGCCTTGAGTGCCATGTCCAGTTCTAGGTCTCTCACAGAAAGAGAGACATTGAGAGGCTGGAGTAACAGAATCATAAAATGGTTTGGATTGGAACGGACTTTAAAGATCATCTAGTTCCAACCCTCTGCCATGAGCAAGGACACCTTCCAGTAGACCAGGCTAACCAGAGCCCCATCCAGCACAGTGTGGAACACTTCCAGGGATGGGGCAGCCACTTCTCTGGGCAAACTGTGTCAGGGCTTCACCACCTCCACAGAGAAGAACTTTCCCAATGTCCCATCAAACCCTGCCCTCTGGCAGTGGGAAGCCATTCCCCTTGTCCTTTTCCTGTCCTGGCCCTTTTCCAAAGTCCCTCTCCAGCTCTCCTGGAGCCCCTTTAGGCCCTGGAAGGTGCTCTGAGATCCCCCTGGACCCTTCACTTCTCCAGGCTGAATAGTCCAGACTCTCAGCCTGGCTCCAGAACAGAGGGGCTTCAGCCCAGTGATCAAGCTAGTAGACTCTGAATTTTTTCCAACAGCTCCATGTCTTTATTGTGCTGGGAGCAGCAGACACAGATGCAGAACTCCAGGGGGGTCTCAGAAAAGCAGCACAGAGGGTGAGAATTATCTCTGTTGACCTGCTGGCCACACATCTTTTGATGCAGCCTGGGACACAGCTGTCTCTTTGTGCTGCGAGCATGTACTGAGTCATACTGAACTTCTTGTCCACAAACGCCCCCGTGCCCTTCTCTCCAGAGCTGCTTTTTGATTCTCTGACCAGTCTGTATTTGTGTTGAGATTGCCTCAACTCAGGTGCAGGACCTAGCCCTTGGTCCTGCTGAACTCCATGAGGTTGGCACAGTCCCACCTCTCCTGTCCAGATCGCTCTGGATGCCCCTCCCTTTCCCTGCAGCGCACGACTGCACCACACAGCTCCTTGTCATCAGCAACTGTGCTGGGGGTGCCCTCGATCACACTGGCCGTGTCACCCACAAAGATGTTAAACAGTGCTGGTTCCTACGGAGACCTGAAGAACAGCACCCATCACTGGTCTCCACTTGGACCCTGAGCTGGTGGCTGCAGCTCTTTGAGTGAGACCATCCAGCCAATTCCTAATCCACCGAATAGTCCATCTGTCAAATCCATGTCTCTCCAGTTTAGAGGCTGGTGTCAAATGCTTTGTACAAGTCCAGATAGATGACATCTGTTGCTCTTCCCTCATCCACCACTGCTGCAAGCCCATTGTAGTAGGGGCTGAGGGAACTGGGGGGGCTCAGCCTGGAGAAAAGGAAGCTCAGGGGAAGCTTCTCACTCATTACAACCACCTGAAAGGAGTGTGTAGCCAGGTGGAGGTCGGCCTTTTCTCCCAGGGAATAAGGGATAGGACAAGAGGAAATGGCCTCAAGCTGTGCCAGGGGAGGTTTAGGTTGGATATTGAGAAAAATGTCTCTAAGTAAAGGATTGTCCATGCCTGGCACAGGCTACCCAGGGTAGTGGTGAAGTCCACATCCCTGGAAGGATTTAAAAGCCATGTGGAAGTGGCACTTGGGAGCATGATTTAGTTTTTACCTTGAGAGTGATTGAGGAATGGTTGGACTTGATAATCTTTAAGGGTCTTTTTCAACTTAAATGATTATAAATTTCTTGGAAAAAACATCTGTGTGAACCATGACATTTTGTATCTCCACAGGTGAGAGGTTGTACCATACTGTGTCTCGTCTCTCAGACACTCTGGCCCTGGTGGTAGGAGGACGAACATCCCCATCGAGCGCAGGCTTGGGAATGTTGTGGTTAAAGTTCCCCAAAACCTGTCATGCTTCAGAGCCAGGTGACGTCTCAGTGGAGCTTGTGAGTCTGCAGCCTGCTGCTGAAGCAGCAGCTTCACGTTGGAGACACAGCACAACTGAGATGACATTCAAAGGTAAAAAGCCTGGAAAGAGTGGAAGTGGCTGTAGGTATGCAGGATCTTGCACTTGACCTTTTTGAACTTTGTGAAGTTCATATTGAACGCTCCTCAAGCCTGCCAGTAGGAAAGAAATTAAGAGGCTTTGAGATCTCTTCTTGACACCTGAAATATGGTAATTTTGAGTTTTGTTATCTACATCCCCAGTAGCAAGTAGAATTGTAACCTGCTGTAATCCATTCTGGAAGACTGATTCTATGAGATCATCTATGGCTGAAGTTATTCATACTTGATCATGCCAGAAATAAGTTCTGTTCTCTCCAAAGGAGGTTTTTTGGGGGAATGGGATCCCTAGGTCTTTATCCAGAAGTCCTTCAGAAGAAATGTTACTTTTCTAGTAGCAATTGACAAACACTCAGTAGTTGTGAACAGCCCTAGAATATTGCTATATACTGCTCCTGCAATAGCAAGCTGAAGGTTGATCTAGTAAAAGATTCTGGTTGTAAGGATCAAAAACTTAAACAGTGGCATTCAGGAGCTGAAAGCTGTCCTATCCTAAGCTTGTCATTCCTGCAGCTGGCAGGGAACTCTCCAAGGGGAGCAGAAGGGAATTGTTAAGCAGTTGTTAGTCTAGTCTGGAGTACACTTTCCATCTGTGGAGCAGTGTTTAATTAACACTGTAGCTTCCAGTCACAATTTTATATCAAAAAAGCAGATGCTAAATGGGTAAATAGAATTTTATTATTAATACACTGGGTTTTGTCTTTGTCGGAATGTATTGTTTCATCCTATTTTTTGCCTTGATACTGCTTTGTAGCTGAAGAAAGCGACCAACAGTGGTGTTATCTGCACAGTCCATTCTGAATCAGTGAAAGGACAGGGCACAGTGCAGTGAATGCATGTCCTTGACATCTACCAAAAGTACTATTGCACTCTTTTTGTCAGCTTCCCTTCTAGGCACACAGAAATTTTTGCTTTTGTGACGTACCAGATCCTGCCTTCCCTTAGCACCGGGCTGTCTGTTTCCACAGGTGAGCAGTACCTGTTTGTGTATGGTGGCCGCTCTGCTCTGGAGCCCGTGCTCGGGGATTGGTATTTCCTGCACACTCCAGAACTCTCCTGCACTACGGTAAGAATGTGCTCTATGGTGATTCCAGTTGGAACTGACTTGTAAACATCCAGCTTTTTATTCTTCTGTAGAGAATACAGTCTCTACAGAATAGTGGAGGTTGGAAGGGACATCTGGAGTCATCTAGTTCAGCACTCTTGCTTAAAACAGGTCTAACTAGAGCAGGTTGCTCAGTATATTGTCCAGGTGGGATTATCTCCACAGACGGAGACTCCACAGTCTCTTTGGGCAACCTATTCCTCTGCTTGACCACCCTGATAGTACAATATGAGAGGGGTTTAAATGGATTTTTTTTCTATGTCAGTTTGTGCCATTGCCTCTTGCCCTGTTGCTGGATGCTGCTGAGAACATACTGTCTCTGTGTTCTTTCACCTCTCCCATCATGGACTTGTCCAGCTGTGTGCTGGCTATTTTTGTGGAAGGATACTGTTAAGAGACAATATAAAAAGCTTTGCTACAATCAAAACCAGCTCTACGTCTGCTGGTTTGCCTCAGCCAACTAGATTGCTGAATGTGTCATAAAAGGAAATTGAGTTAAAGAGGGCTTACTCCCTTGTTTACCTACTGTAACCCTATTTACTGTAACTCTTTGAGCCCAACCTTGTACATAGCACAGTTATAGGATGAGAGGTACATAGTTGCAGGAGGTCACAAGCTAAACATGAGTAAGCAATATCCCACTGTTGTGGGAGGCCTACACTGTGTCTTCAGATATGTACCAAGAAATGTTATCTGGTAGACAGATGAATTGCTTCTTTTGTTTTCTACAATGTTCCTTATCTCAGCAGAGCTACTCTAAAATACCCAAAGCTGATTGCTGAAAAAGTGGTGGACAGGGTGCCATGCAGCTGTATAGAGGTATGCAGCAGGAGTGACCAGGCCACATACATCATAGGGGAAGGTTTTGAAGGACTCCTAGCTATTGAATCTGGAGAAGATTCAAGACAGAAATAACTCTTCTAATATCTAAAATACTGTTGCACAGAAGACAAAAATTGTTCTTCATTTTAACTTTGAGTAGTACAGGGAATCAACTGGGCACTAAGGAAAGCTATTGATCATAAAACTATCTGAATCTGCAGTAGACTGCCTAAAGAGTCACTGAAGACTTTTGGAAAGTATATAAATATTTTTGGTAAAAATATAAACATCCATCCATCCATCCAGGTGACAACAGATACTGTTTCATTTCTCTTAGGGGAAGGTATGGACCAAGTGGCCTCCAAATTTTTCTCCACCACTTACTTGCTGTGATATTCCTTTAATGCCTGATCGCACTTTTTTTTCCTTCAGTGTTTGCACTAAAGGTTTTCTGTCTGGATTTTAGTCCTGCAGTTGAGCTTTTTATCCTGCGCTGTGGTTTGGACAACTGATCACCAGCTTTGCTGGTCACTGCATTAGTCCATGTGTTTGTAAACAAACTTGTAGTTCCCAGGTGTATGTCTTGAGCAGAAAGCAGCATGCAAGAGTGCAGATAAAGTTACCTCTAATAATTGTGTGGAAATGAACCCTCTAAAGACTGATTATATTAAATGTACTGAGGGCCAGAGATAGTGTAAATGGAAGCACTTAGCAGTCCCTAGAGGAACATATTGAGAAGGTTTGGTGTCAGAAAACTCAACCACACAGGAAAAGGTCATTTAAAAGCCTGAACATTAAGCAGACACAGCTTGGCAGACTTCAGCCTTGGACTTGTGTTTTTTCAGATTGCTGTTGAGGGTCCAGTCCCGGAAAGCCGCCACTCTCACAGTGCCTGCAGCTGGGAAGGAGGAGTGCTGATTGCAGGAGGCCTGGGAGCAGCTGAGCAGCCTTTGGGTTCAGTTTTCCTTCTGAGTGAGCTTGAACATGGCTTTCAGTGGCAGACAATTGAGACACACCCTCCTCTTGTACCAAGGTAAGCAGAAGGCATTCATAGCACCATAAAACAGTTTGATTTGGAAGGACCTCTTCAAGGCCAGCTAGTCCAACCTTCCTGCAATGAGTAGGGGCATCTTCAACTAGACCGGGTTGCTCAGAGTGTTCAGCAGAGAATCTACAGCCTGTGCCTACCAGCTTCCCTTGCTAATGGAGTTCAATCTCATCTTGAACTCACAGGTATTCACATACTGCACATGTGCATGAAGGAAAGCTTCTGCTCGTTGGTGGAGTGTGGTTTCATGCATCCTCTGTGCCAGGCATCACTGTCATTGACTTAAAGACTGGTCTCTGCTTGGACTATGTGATTAATGTGGTAAGTACTGAAAGTTTTCTTTCAGGTTAGGCAGTGTCCTATGAAGGAACAAGGTAACTTCACGTAGAAGTAGGATCTAATTCCAAAGTGCTGTTACCCAGCACAGAGAAC
This sequence comes from Rhipidura dahli, assembly GCA_013399225.1. Lineage (NCBI taxonomy): Eukaryota > Metazoa > Chordata > Aves > Passeriformes > Rhipiduridae > Rhipidura > Rhipidura dahli. The sequence goes on from VXAC01005939.1 coordinate 93,331, forward strand.
ATAGCAGCATTGAGGGAGGGTGAGATGGAATGTGCAGAAGACTGGAGATGCTCTGCTTCGGACAAGGGGCACCAGAACTGAAATGGGTGCAAACGTAGTCACTTCAGGATGTCTGTGGAGGAAGGGAACAGATAAACCAGAGGCTAAGTTAATGTTTGTGGAGGTCTGTGGTATAATTTCATTGAGAACTTCTTGGTGGAAACTGCAGTGTGCTATAGCTGCTGCCTGAAATATGAGAAAAAAATCAGCATGGAAATACTGGAAACTTCACTGAAACATAAAAGCTTCCTGTAAGGATGATTGAACCAGATTGCTCAGAGAGGCTGTCGTGTTTCCATTCTTGGAGATATTTGAAACCTGACTGGGCAAGGTACTGAAAAGCCTGAGTTGAGCCTGCTCTGAATAGGGCAGTTGGACGGATGATGCTTGGAGGACCCTTCCAACTTTTAACTATTCGGTGGTTTTCTTCTATGAATCACTGAAGAACAGTCATACAGGTGGTGTCGCACAGCAGGGTTTTGGCATACTTTGGGCAAAACTTGGTAATCATCTCAGGTAATACTGCCTGGAGTAAAATAAAGACATGGATCTGTTGGAGTAAATCCATAGAAGGGCCACAAAGATGATCAGAGAGCTGGAACTGATCTCTTGTGGGGATGCACTGAGAGAGCTGGGATTGCTCAACCTTAAGAGAGAGAGAGGGCTCTGGGGAGACCTTAGAGCCCCTTCCAGTACTTAAAGGGGGGCTTATAAGAAAGCAGGGCCTGTAGTGCTAGGACAAGGGGTGATGGTTTTCATCTAAAGGACAATAGCTTCAAACGAGGTATATGGAAGAAATTTTTTATGAAGAGTATGGTGAGGCACTGCCAAAGGCTGCCCAGAGAAGCTGTGGCTGCCCCATCCCTGAAAATGTTCAAGGCCAGGTTAGATGGGGCTTGGTCCAGTGCAAGCTGTCCCTGCCCATGGCAAGGGGGATGGAGCATGGTGGCATTTTTTAAGGTCCTTCCATCCCAAACCATTCAGTAATTCTATAAGAGCATTTCTGTTGCTTGACAAGTTTTTATTTATCTTTTACGTAAAGAAAAAACATTCTTTTGATAACTGTATATGTGGAACCTGTCGTTGATAAAACTGGAATTTGTAATGGGTCAGTTTTTTATAGTGGACAGTATGTGTGTATCTGGTTGACCTTGCAGCATTTGCTGAGGGTATAAAGCATGAAATGTGCTTAACTGTAGCTTAGTTCTCAATTATTGTCTGTAGCAGAAATTATAAGTGTCCTCATATCCTTTAGATAGTATAGACTGCTCTTGTTGGACAGCAACAAGGATGGGTGCAGTGATAATGAAGTTGTATCTAAAAGAATCTTTTGTTTACATTGAATAAGCAGATATAGAAATAACAGATAGATTGGTATCTTCCTTTGCTTATGAGCTGTTTGCTTTGACTTATGTGAAACTCTCTAGGGCTTTTGAACCTACCAGTTACATAGGTAAGCTGTGGAACTCCTTGCCACAGGCCATGAATGCCAAAGATTTACATTGAATCAAAAAGTGACTGGCTACTTTCTTGGGAGGAAAAGCATTAAGATTCTGGGAGTACAAAGACATTTTATCTCATTTAGAAAATCACTGAACTGCAAGTTGGTGGGTGGGTGGGTATAGTAGAGCAGTACACCTCAGGGGTTACTTGTTTCTGTGTTCTCTAACTATTTGTTTTTGCCCACATTCATGGGTGGTACGGTGCACCATGTGAAGTCCTGTATGTTCAAAATCTCCTTTATTTTTTCAGGAGCATCTGGAGTGGCCATTAATGCTGCATAATCATAGCAGTGTTTTTCTGCCAAATGAGAAGGAGTTGTTGATTATTGGCGGTGGTGGAAACTGCTTCTCCTTTGGGACACACTTGAACCCAGAGCCTGTCGTGCTGAGCCTCAGCAGCATCCTGATCAGTCACTGAGTGGGACCAAGCAGGGCTGAACCATGCCACTGCACTGTGGGGAGACATCTGTTCACTCTAGGTCCAAAAGCAGCACAGTGTTTCCACAAAGGTTTTGTATCCAGAATGCATTTGTGAAGGTGGGATCAGGAGAGACAGTTACAGCAAGGGATTCACACCTCACTGGCCTTTGCTTTTTTACAGCTCTTTGTGTTGCTGTAAATAAAGCACCTCAAAAGCAGCTGGCAGCAGTAGTCCTTAGAGGTGAAGAACAGTGTGGTTTGGGCTGGAAGGCACCATAAAGAGGATCCTGTTCCACCCCCCTGCCATGGGTAGGGAAACCACTAGATCTGGTTTCTCCAAGCCCCATCCAACCTGGCCTTGAACACTTTGATGGATGGGGCAGCAACAGCTTCTCAGGGCAACCTATGCCAGTGCTTCACTACCCTCACAGGAAAGAATTTCTTCCCAACATCCAATCTAAACCTATTTTGTCTCAGTGAGAAGCCATTCTCCCTTGTCCCGTCACTCCAGGCCCTTGTAAATAGCCTCTCTCCATCTTTCTTGTTGGCTTCTTTCAACTACTGTAAGGCCACAGTTAGGTCACTCCAAAGCTTCTCTTCTCCAGGCTGAACAATTCCAATTCTCAACCTTTCCTCTAAGCATAGAGGTGCTCCATCCTTTGTATCATCCTGGTGTCTCCTCTGGACTGGCTCCCAACAGCCCCATGTCCTTCCTGTGCTGGGACCCCAGAGCTGGAGGCAGCACTGCCAGTTTGGTCTCACCTGAGCAGGGCAGAAGTGCAGAATCCCCCCTCCCCTGCTGCCCACACTGTTGGGTCAGCCCAGCACACAGGGCCAGGGCATGTCCAGGCTCTCATTCACCAGCACCCCCAAATTCTTCTTGGCAGGGCTGTTTTTGATCTCTTCATCCCCGAGCCTGGATTGACGTAGGGGATGATCAGTGTCCTGATCCACATGCAGCACTAGCACTTGGTCTTCTTAAACCTCATGAGATTCCACAGGCCCTCTTCTTGAGCTTCTCCAGGTCCCTCTGGGTGGCATTTGGTCCTTCAGGATGTGGAGCTGCTGGAATGAGTCCAGAGGACCCCATAGAAATGCTCGAGGGCTGGAGCCTGTCTGATCTGGAGACAGGCTGAGAGAGCTGGAGGTGTTCAGCCTGGGGAAGAGAAGGCTCCAGGGAGACCTTAGAGCCCCTGACTTAAAGAGAGCTGGAAATGGACTTTGGACAAGGGCCTGGAGTGCCAGGACACAGGGAATGGCTTCCCTCTGTGTGGGCAGGGTTAGATGGGATATTGTGAAGAGATTTTTTTGCTGTGAGGGTAGTGAGGCCCTGGCACAGGTTCCCCAGCGAAGCTGTGGCTGCCCTGTATCTGGAAGTGTTCCAGGCCAGGTTGGATGGGGCTTGGAGCAACCTGGTCCAGTGAAAGGTGTCCCTGCCCATGGCAAGGTGGTGGTTGGTACTTGCAACCCAAACCAGTCTGTGATTCCATGATGAGTGTCTGACTGCACATTGGTTGTTGGGTGCAGAGAAATTGTTAACATTTACTTTGCATATTTTTCTTCTCTGTTTCTTTTCTCTCATCCAGTATTTTTGGAATTTGTTTATATTTATTGAATTATCTCACCTTATGAGTTTCCTTCTTACTTTTTTTTCCTGACTGAATTGCCAGCTGGGGTTAAAGCACAAGACCCTTCCCCAGCTCCATTGCCCTTCTCTAGACACACTCCAGCACCTCAATGTCTTTATTGTTGTGCGGGTTCCAAAACCAAATACAGGATTCAAGGTCTCACCTTGGTCTCACCCAGCACAGGGGCACGATCACTGCCCTTATGCTATGGAGGCTCATGAAATTGAGACAAATCATCTGTTCAAAAGAGATTCTATTTTATGAAGTAGTTAACCTCCCCCCACTCCTAGCAATTACAGATCCAACAACAACTGAAAACAGATTCATGATGTAAAATGAAATTGTTACGACCTGACTAACTTAAAGAATCCTGAAGGTTTCAGCAGGGCAACGTGGAGTGCACGGTCACTGTGCCCAAGGCAGCAAAGGCTCTCCCTTGAGCTCCTGTGGGCTCCCGGATATCCAGTTCTGACTGCCCCGGGATGACACACACAGGGGCTCTGCCTGTCCCATGCTGTCATA
>VXAC01005940.1:0-66422 GCA_013399225.1 Rhipidura dahli
AAGGAAGGAAGGAAGGAAAACTAGTAACTTAGTCTCAAATGTGTAACTTAGATTTGAGGAAACAAGGTATTGTATGAACCCAGGAAATTTTTCAAAAAACATTTATAACCCTTGAGAAAGGTATTCAAGACTTCTGTTTTTCAACAGATATAGCAAAAAAAATCTGCCAAAGTCTGCATGCTCTGTTGTAATGTTTCATTACTGAGTACACTTTCCCCCAGAGACCCACAGCTAAGCCCACTTACAGACAGAAAAATTAAAATCTGATCCTGTCTCCTTTAAAGGCTCCCCTCTCTATCCGCTTTTACTGAGGAAAGTACATATAATGTATATAACAAAACACAATGTAACAAGATCACTGTATTTCCTTTTGAGCAGCGGTTAAATGACCTCTTAGGCATATGTGAGAGAAAGTTAAAAGCTGTCGTGGTGGGTTGGGTCTGGCTGATGCCAGGTGCCCACCAAAGCTGCTCCATCTTTCCCTTCCTCAATGGAAGAAGAAAGAGGGAATACAACAAAAGGCTCTTGGATCAAGATAAAGGCAGGAAAATATCACTCAGCAATTACCATGATTGGTAAAACCAACCCAACCTGGGGAAAAATAATTAAATTTATTACCAATCAAATCAGATAAATCATGAATAATGAGAACTAAAAGCAAATCTTAAAACACATTCACCTTCCCTTCTTCCCAGGTACTCCCAATTTTGTCTACCTCCTATCCTTTGGCAGTGCAGGGGAACTAGGAGTGGGATTTTGGATTCAGTTCATCACACGCTGTCTCTGCTGCTCCTCCCTCCTCAGAGGGACAACTCTTTGCTCTCCTGCCCTGATTCACCATAGGGTCCCTCCCATGAACTGCAGCTCTTCATGAAGTGCTCCAGCATTAATCTCTTGCACAGGTTGCAGTTCTTTGGGAACAGACTACTTCAGTGTTGGTTTGTGTTGGTTTGCCCATGGGGTCATAAATCCTGTCAGCAAACCTGCTTCAGTGTGGGCTCCTCTCTCCTTCTCTTCTTTATTTCCTTCTGATGGCACTCCAAGGCTCAGACTTCACTCATTGTACTCAGCAAATCTTTTAATCTTGCTAAATGTCATATTGTAAGTGAACTTACTGAGCTAACATAGATCCCGGATATGTTAGGAAAAAAATAACATAGGAATAGAAATGGTGCTTGGTTTCTGGCTCACTTTTTTAGAAAGAGACCTACATTTCAAACCAAAAAAATTATCCTCCCTCCATGTCTCACTTCCTATATAGAAATATGCTATACTTTAACTAAAGTCGCTTCTGTTTAAAGCAGACTTCATTCATTACTTTGCCATGCCACAGCAATTTTGCAGTTCATCCACCTCTGTGAAAAGGGCTGTTTGTTATTCTGCTCAGCTAAAGGCAAGCCAGACTCAGGTAGGGTAAAGAAAACGTCACCTGCCCACAGTCCTCCCTTCTTTAGCAACATCCAACATAGTGGCACTTGCTTCAGGCACAAGAAATGCAGCTCTCCAACCAAGACCATGCCAATTCTGACTCCATTGGCAGAATAATTTATCTAAAAACTTAATTAATTATTGGGGTTTTCCATTCCCACCAATCAGCCCCCAAGGTTTACAGGGTTTCTATCTGAACTAATTTTGGCCATTATAGTTTTAATCAACTAGCCATTAATGTCACACAATACGGTATCAAAGGAGTCATTACTTTTTTTCAGCTGATATTTTCATATATTTGCATATTTTCACCAAAATATTTAATTTATACATGCTTCTTGCCATATTTTGACAAATTGAGCTACAGTTGCCAGCTCTGAAAAAGGGAGAGAGAAAACACATTGCAGGGGGTAACTTGCTTATCCTCAGACATCATCAGCTGTTTAAAAGTGGCAGATGGATTTACTCTTCTTAAGCAAGAAAGTCTTCACAGAAGTAAATCTGGTTTCCTATTTATCTGCCTTGCTTCATGCAAGCAGTTCTGAAAAGAAGCAAATCATCACTATAATCAAGAAGACAAGAAGTATCAACATGGAGAATTCTGTAAAAGCCAGGGGATGAGGAAAGCTCTGTAAAGCTCTGGGAAACGAAAATTAAGTTCAACCATAGAATAGACTGGATCCCCATTCTTACATATGGAATTTGATTAAAAAAAAAAAAAAAGTTGGAATGATGCTGATATATTTGGGCATGACAAAAAGTGTTGGGAATATAAAAGGTTATATGATAACAGTCTAAATGCCAGTGTTAATTTAAAAAGTAATTGGAAACAAATATAATTTGATATGTATTATTAGATTTTTAGCCAGCACTACAAGAATTAAAGCTATCCCTAAAGGTTCTTCAGAGTACATTTCTACTAACCTAAAAAATGCTAAAATGCCGGTGCTGCAGCAGTCTGAAAATAGAAGAAAATACTCCGATTTTTTTGCAACTCATCTTGTGGAACATGTTTATTTAAGCACAACTAGAAAATATAGAGGATTAATTTGCTTTTCTTTTTTGTATAAAAGCACAATTGGAATATGCCTTATGCATATTCATTAAACACTATTTGCATTTATGTCCAGATTACTTTCATTATCCTGGATCATATTTTTTAAAAAGGCAAATATTATAGTTCTCTACTAAGACTAATAATTTTAGCACCTATGAGAGGCAAACCTTGCAGTTCTAAAGGTGATACATGCCAGACTGGGAAACGGTTCAATCACCTTACTGAGTTCTCAACTGAGCAAGTAGTCTTATTAAAGTCGATCAGTTTATTTAAACTAACTGTTCAACACAATTGCACAATATACCTCTGTTATTTCTGGCTCATTGTGTCTGCAGCCTCTCGGTCTGTTGGCATGACTTTGGACACCTTTACTGGAAGCTGGCACTTGAGCACACGCACATGCACACATTGCTTTTTCCTTCTTTCTTTTTACTTTTTTTTTTCTTTTTTTTATGAAGCATTGAACTCAGAGGGTGCAGCGTGAGATCTGCAAAGGACTGTGGGAAATAGGTGAGATCAGAGAAAGGTACTGATACAGCAAGTGTTACTAAGACAGTAACTGCAGTAAAAGACACTCCTTTAAACCCATCTCTGAAGAGTTACTTCAAAGCAGGAACAGTGTACTGTTAATCTACTGCTAGTAAAAATTAAAAAAAATAAATGTAGTTAAACTAAACAAAATTCAAGCAGTTACAAAATGAGAATTAAAGGTCACAGCCTGAGGTGGCAACTGAATAACATATCCTATTTAGGGATGTCTTATGCAGCTATGACAGCTATGCCCTACAGCATCTCAGCCGGTTTAGAAGGAACTTTCTTGAGGCTTCAACTTGAAAACCTACCAATTATTAGAAACTGCTGTGTAAGTTTAGAAATCTTCAGTGATCTACCTTAAAACTCTGTACAATATACCCCATAGTTCAGTGTGGGCATGCAAGATTTGAACCACGTTTAGGAAATGAAATAAAATTGACTACATCTTCAAGAATTGTCAGATATTGACAAATCCTTTTTAAATTAGTGACAAAACACTCCAACAGTCTTTCCCTGGAAAAAAAAACCTGCTATTTGAGTACAAAATACTAGTTTAGAACATCATTGTAAGTGCCTAAATTTGTAAAAAAGCCCCCAAACAACTAAAACACCCCCCAAGCCCCTAACCAAATAACAAAACACACAACTAAAAAACCTCACACATATCCTGAAACAAAAAACCCAGAAAAACTCTTTGCCATTCATCAGAAGAACTAGTGCAGAGATGTCATCTTCATTTTCCATTTCCTCTTCACTTTGAAGAATTGTTGATTTGACTGCTTTTAACAGGATTATCAACTTCATGTCATGTAAGGTGTAGATAAAAGTAATGCAATATATTTTCTTAGTTCATAAAGACAACTTTATATTAGCATAGTCGAATATCAAATAAAGCAATGGACAGAGATTTTTATTCTTGACTATCAATGTGAAAATATTTCTGGTAGAGATAATACTTGCTAATCAGCAACTAATTCTTAAAATGAGTTAACTTACATTGAAGATGTCAAATTGCACTTGAAGCACACATCAGAATGCACTCTAAAAAATAGCTGTTTATCTCACTGATATTACAAAATGAGTGTGTTCTTACAGGAAACATGACGTGTTATTTATATATATATATATTGCTCCCACCTTTGCTACATAAACCACAGACATGAAGAAGGCATCACTGGAATAGTAAACATAGATTTTCCATGGATATCTCTGATTACAACTTAATTTCATCATATCAATACCTTAACTTTCAAATGCTTTTTTGGGGTTTTCTGGGAGCATGAGATATTTTAAGAAGTAACAGTAGCAGAACAGCTAAATAAAATTCAACAAGTTTGGTGCAAGTGCTAAGTTTAATACTGTACAATAGAAATTATATATTACACAGAAATAAACCCTGAATGCCATTTTAAAAAATTGAATTTCTAAACAATGGTAATTTTTTGTACTTATTCAAAAATCACTGATTTTGTTACTCCAAAACTAACAGTTTCTTTCAAGGCAAATGTTAAATTACTTGCTTTCCCTTGTTCTACTCTGAGTGCTGTTGCCCAGCATAGGAGCAGCAAAAAGACTATCATGCACAAACAAGGAAAATCAGAAGAGAAAGGAGAGTGGCCACCAGCCTAATCCAGTCTCAATTTGTGTCACTGATGAGCTCTCAGACCTGATAACCTCTGCCTTGAGGAGGAACCACCAGGGACCTGCAGCCATCAGCACAAATGGTTGAACAGGAACTTCATGACACTGTGTACTCACAGGTAACCTAAAAAAAGATTGCTGAATGGTGCTGTGTGTAGTGCCATGATAATCACCACAGTGTATGAACTGATCCTTAGCACAAGACTTGCTGCTAATGAATGAATGCAGCAAAGTTCAGTTTCATGATTTAAAATTAATTCTTTTTCAATCTTTTAAACACTTCCATCCCCACAAACTTTGATTCACCAACAATATATATTCCAACCCTTCCCATAACATCTCATGCTCATAAGGTCCTATACCCTGAACTGAAAAGAAACTAACTGCACTGACAAAATACTTCTGTCTTATGATTCCACAGTTATCAGAAAAAACTTGAAGAGGCAAGTGGTATACAGCATATTATGGCTTTTGAGGAGGCTTGCCATGATGAATCTAAACACAAGATGTGGTAAGCAATTTACTTTGAGGCTCGTAAGTGGAGCAGACCAGTTTCTCTGTGTCATCACAGAAGCCAGTTTCCAAAACGCTAAATATATAGAAGGCCAAAGCAAGTACTAACTCAGGAAGATTTTTCTGGAGTAGATGCTACAGTTTTGAAGGAATAGGTCATAAAATTCAAATATATTGAAGTATTGTTTCTATTGCAGCTGTAATTCCTGGAAATAACAAAAACTTGAGCACTCAATAGGAAGGCTGTCTATTGCAGCACATACTGGGTGGGGGCAGGAGGAAGATGATTTCAACGTTTGTTCGAAAACCTAAGCCTTGGAAGAATTTACAAGGAAATTTATTGTGTTTGTTTACACTAAATTTGGAAAAACATTTTTGTTCTTAATATCACAATTAACATTATTGAACAGTTAAATACTTATTTAATTGTTTTCATCTCCTAGCAAAAGTACCCCAGAAGGCCCCAAATATGTAATAGGTACTGCTCATCACACATTAATTTAGCATTACAAGAAATATATACTGAGGTTTCAAATACATTGCAGTTTCTGGGCAGATGATTATGGCGAGATGATTAAAAAGAGGTTTTATTGGTACAATTCATCATAGAGTAAATCCAGTTGTAGTAGAACAGCATAAGACTTGTACATAGCAGATTTAAGTACAGGGTTACTCAGTAGTCAAAACCACAAGAACAATCATATTAGGGCAAAACAAATGCTCCACGTGGACCAGCATTCTATTTTTAACTTTGATCTACAGTCTTACAACATAAATGTAAGAAAAAGGAACAAGTAAGTTTCTGTTTGAAATATCCTCCAAGCTTCTAGTCTTTAAAATCTTGCTGGACTACAGTGTTTGCATAGACTGTAGCCTAAAGCTATCCATTTTAAGTTTGCATACTTTATTTTTGAATGCTTCTACAGCTACTTGCCAGTGTAATTCTTAAAGTAACACTGTTTTATATATATACATATGTGTGTGTAAAACAGTTGTTTTAAACTTTGTACTTTATTTTTTAATATGAATGATTTTGTAGAGGTTTGGTTGGGTATTTAATTTCTTTAAGATAATGGGAAACAGCAAATAATTACTCCCTATTTGCCTTTTCTGTCCACCCTCGAGTTTAGACCACTGACATATTCTCTACTGGCTAGTTTTCCAAGCTGATGGATCCTATTTACTTTTATTCTTATGAAAGTCATTATCTACCTGTGATTGCCCTTGGTTTTCTTTGTAACTATTTTATATTTGTTTTACTGTGGCAAGATCTTCAAGCAATTTTCAAGGACTGTATGCTTCGTAGGTCTCTATGGTAACAGCATTATGTTGTCTATTTCATTCTCTTCATTTCCTAAGACACCCTCGTTATTTGCCAAGTAGATTAATAATGACCATTTAACAGATGCTTTTGGATAATTATCTACAAAGATTCCAGGATGTGTTCACACTCTTCTGAAAGCAACTTTATAGGCAATAACAGCCAGTGTTTTTGTCTTCCCTGTGCACCCCTCATGAGACTAATGAAGCATGGAATGACAAATATGGTTTTAGTGGTCAAGAGCATTTTTGAGCTATCAGAGTTTTTGACTGAAGATATACAATGCTATTACATTCCTGAGCTGAGAACACTTTGTGATTTTTCTCTGAAGATAATTATCCAAGCTATATTGTAAAGAGAGATTGCAGGGAAACCTTCCCCCTAAATATGAAAGGAAATACTAGCTAAATAAAAGTACTTCTGATAAATTGTCTTACATAATTTGGTAACAGAGCAAAACTTTCATTCAATGAAAGAAATTTTTCAGAGTTTCAGTTGTTCTCCTATGAGAGAAAAAAAAATAGTTAAGAAGCGCAAATTCAAAACCAATGAGAAAAAATATTATTTAACCCAATTTATTATTTCATAGTATTGCATAGAAACTAACCAGCAGCTCTTTAGAAGCTTTAGACAGGAGTACTTACAGTAGCTTTGAAGGATAATAAGCTGCTGTTTTCCTATTTGTATGGATAAAGAGGAGTCCAACAAAGAATAGTTTGAAAAATAAGACAGTTAAGGACAGGTGATGAAATAACTCAGTCACCTTTGTTCCCTCACAGGAATAAAACCCTACACATATTGCAGAGGAAACAGTACTTACCTCTGAATCTAATGAAATAAAAAGTATCAGACATAAGAATCAAGGCTTCTTGGTTATATAAGAATGAACAACAGAAGATGATGATTTTTTTTTTCTTTTTTTCTTCAGTCAAGGCTGAAGAAAATGTAAAGCAAAAAGCTAGATTAAGAGCAGTGCCCAGGTGTAGAAAATTGAATAGTTCTGAGCTTTGATCTTGAAAAAATGAAGATTTTATGAACTATATTGTGCAGTTCTGCAGACTATCTACTCTTCTAATCAGCATTTCTTTGATATAATCTTACAATACTAATTCCCAGCACTTCCATTTCTCCAAGAAGTAGAAGTTCAGATTCAAATTCTAAACATCAGTTCCTTTGAAAAGAGGCTTAGATATAGCATTGGCAGCTATATTCTGTAAATTCTGATTGTATAACACACCGTCATCACTCTTTGTGACATGTATGATTATACTAATACCAAACAGCTTTCATACAACTGCACAGGAATTTGGATAATCTCTTCATGCTTAAGAATTATTCAGAATGGAAAAGCTGTTATCCACTATGTGTGGTACAGGTTTTCAGTTTGTTTGCATGGATTCATTCTTTTTCGTCTTACTCTTTTGTCTTCAATAGTAAAGCTACTCTCAAATGTCATAAAAATTGTAATATCCAATTTTATTTTTGGAGGTGCTGTAATTTAAAATCTACTTGCCATGAACTTCTAAACAGCAGAATAAGATAACTTTAAAAAGAATGAATCAATTTGTTGATACAGAAAAAGAAAACAACTTTTCAGATGTTTCAGACCAGGCAATGGAGTATAAGTGGATCACCTATTGCCTAAGTCATAAGCAAACAAATTTCATTCCTCTAAGTGTAACAATCCTTAGAAATTTCCCCAATTGGAAAGAAGAAAATATATTCTGCTTTATTTTACCTCACTATTTCCATAAGATACTCTGATGTTCAACTGGAACATTCTAAACTGGGGATATGCTTTATCTGCTTATCGTGGTGTTGCTTTGTGTCTTTTTTTTTAAACCTTGTTTTTAATAGAAGACAACACACACTTTTAAAAGTGTACCCTTCTCTAATAATTTTCACCGAAAACTGTAGTAAAAAGGGTGGTGGAAAGTCTGAAAAATGCAAGAAATATGTTCATGTCTCATTCATGCAGCTACATAAATATTTAATTTTTAAATTAATTAATTTCCCCTCTCCATTTTAATGAAAGCAAGTAAAAGAATTAAATTTTATTTTTTTGGAGATTAAAGGAAACTTTCAAATGATCATATATATTTCATTTACACAAGAGAAAAGAGTAAGCATGCTAAAAGTTACCATCTTCTGAAATTTAATGCAAGTAACAACTGAATGATGACAAAAACACCTTTGATGGGATTAGTCTTTTACCTGTTTTTGAAGCCAAAAAACAACTGAATCACTTGAATATAAAGTACACTTTCAATACATAAACTGATTCACTAGAGAGGTAAACCATGTGTTTAAAGTTAAAGCATACTGTTAGTATGTTTATTGACTTGAGATCTGAAGAATTCTGACCTCTTAGTCAGTAAAGAGTGTTTGATAAACATCAATTAATTATTGCTTTTATTTGAAGGAAAAGTGGTTGGTGGTTAAAATCCAACAGAATCAATAGATATTCATACCAGATGAATATTTAATTAAATTATCATGTTTGATTCAATTTTCTGCCTGAAAAGAAACCAAAAATTCAGTCAAATCAGCTTGTCACCTTCACAGTTTTCAAAAAAGTTTAAAAAAAGTAATTAAAGTAGTGCTCTGCTTAGAAAAGACCATTCACAATTCCTATAGTGTAGAATTTTGGGGTGCTAGACTATAATTAATCTAAATACACTATGTGAACTTCAATAATTCCTAGAATAAAATGATTTGTTCAGAAACTTTATGCAACATGTGTTTCATTTAAATTAACAAAATCTGCGGGAGTTAAGCATTTCATTGTATATATGAAACATTTCTAGATTTTATCTAAACATCCTTAAAAAGTTGATAACTTTTCCAGAATTGTATTGTATTATGCTCAAACAGATTCCTTTCCATACAATGCTACCAGTGGTAAAGGCATTGGACATTAAGATATCACTACAAGTAAATACTGCATTCATTCTCAATTAATAGATCATATTTGTTACCAGGAATGACCAAGGAATTAAAAGCCTATAGCAGAATAGATTCTTTACTTCTCATAAACTTCAAAAAATCTGAAACCATTGGAAATTGTATTTTTGAAAACACAGGAACCTTGCACCAATTTTACTTCTTTAAATACGAGTTTATTAGTAGCAGTATAAATATATTTTTAAGGCTCAGTATTGGACTCCTGCCTTGCAATAGGGGCTTGGTCATTCTAATTCTGCTGGAGATGAGGCAGACATGAGCAGGGCTCACTCTGCACATGGAAAGGACAGCCAAGCCTGTGGTCTGGAAGTCAGGGTCTGGCTGTTCCCTTGAGCTTCAGGTAGCTAAGAATGAAACAAATAGCACCATCCCCCCAGCACCCAGACTAAAATATCTACCCTGATTATTTACTGGAACAGTTGCTGGTGTGCTTTGATCCCAAACTGACAAGCACTTTTCCAAAGAATTCCTGGACATATTTCAGGAAGAAGCACCAGTCAGTAGCCATTTCCAATACACAATTTGCAGTAGTTGCAGTATTTGGGAGGGCAAGAGAATTTAATGGCATTGTGTGACAGGTTAGTATCAGTACAAGTGCATGGTTTAGGATTTGTTTAGTTTACTAATATTTAGAAAGCCAGAGAAAACCCACATGATATCCCAATGATCTTCCCTTAATTTAAAGAGAGCTATTAATTTTAATAATGCTATTTATTTACCTTTTGAATCACAGTTTACTTTTTTTCTACTTTTCTCTACTTTTTCCTTTTTATGTCAACAAAAATTCTTAATTTATTCACACCACTGTAGATGTGTGGACCATCTACTTTTTACTTTTGAAAGGTTTTCTGTACCTGGCCACTTTTATCACTGCTAGTATCTCTGTTTGTAAACCTCAAGTTGGACAACAATTTATTTTTTTTATTTGTAATTAAGAAATACATATGAGATTAGCTAAAATTCACTTAATCACCTCAAATGTGCCAAGATCTGTCAAGACGAATTATTTCAATTTATTAAATGTCTATCATTGAGGGAAAAGGACATTGCCAAGATGAATGTATGAAGTGGAGTAGGCTGGGTAAGTAAAAGCATTTCACTCACACAGATACTCTTACACAGACACACTTGCATGGGCAGCTGTTGCAGGTACCTGGCACCCACTCCAGTGAGTGAGACCAGGCCAGCCTGGGGACATGTGACACTCACTGCCCCCAGTTTTGGAATCAGGCTCTGGACAGAGCTCAGCATCAATGCCTTGAGTCCTCAGCTTCTGTGTGTTGCAGGCTGGTGGGGCAGTATGTGATTGGGTGGGTTTATAGCCAGATTCCAGGAAGGTGGTCAACCAAATCACTCCATGATGGGATCATTGGTTACTTCCTCATTTGCATTGCCCTGTCATCCACTATTCACTATATTCAGTTATTCAATTTTTCACTTAGCAAGGTCATAACTCCGAGATTTTATCAAGTGAGCAGAAAATAATTTCACAGAATCTTCGTCCTTTGGCCTGGCTTATTCTTTTCCAATGATTATTCTTTTTTTATTATTATTCCCTATAATAACAGCAGGCAGACTGAAAATAGGATGATTAGCATGAAAATCAGTGTGGAATATCTGGTTAAATTTTAGGCTTTATTTTATTAGGCTTTATTTTATATTACTCTTTCCAAAGGTTTTAAATATGTCTTTCAAAAAATAGACTAGTGCTTGATTGCTTTTCTTTCCATACCTTAAGCGTGAAAGCTTACTTGACATTTCTTTTGAAAACTATGAATCGGAGTGCTGCTCAAAAGAGAAAAGCATCCCTTTCAGAGGAGCTTTAATTCATAGAGTTTGGGTAGATTTGGTCTCTCTGTACCATTTGCATTTGATGTAATTAATAGTTAGAAAGTCACATTAAGCAAAACAGGAATTATATCTGGAAAAACTTTCTGTAAGATAAGGAAAAACCCCAAACTATTTCTAGTGTCTATTTAGATGCAAGATAAATAAAATGAACTTTAGTAACAAATGGAGACACAACAGATATACATTATTGTCCCTTGTATGCTAACACTTTTACACTCAAAATCTTGTTGTGGAGAACAAGTGGAAGAGATCTCCTATGTGAAGTCAAGAATTTTTTGTTAATTTGAACAAAGTGTGACTGACATATAATAAATTTAGTAATAATAGCCCAGTTACTGTGATACTTTGAAGGGCATGTGGGAGGAGAGAGCAAATATTCCTCTAAGGATATCTGATCAAGGGCAGTTTAAATGCAAAAAGGAAACCATGAGAAAAGGAGGAAGCCATACATGAGAACATATATGGACACAAACCTCAGTGACCAAGAGGCAGTAGAGAGACAGTAACAGGCACTAACAAGACCCAAGCCTGGGTCAGTACTCCAATAGAATGGCATATACAATTAGGGAACAATTATCCCAGTAAGATTAACTGATGGAGACCTCGTCAAATGGGATACTCTGGAAAAGAGGGAAGCCATAAACAAAACATACAGACACAAAACTGACCATCAAATATGATGACGACAAACACAGGAAATCCTCAGTCACATGAAGAGATGGGCTGTCAGGGAACTACTGGCCAACCAGACTATGTAACTAATAAGGGTCCAGGGTACTGGAAGGTGTCAGATTGGCTGTACTAACTGATGAGAAAACGTGCAGGGCAAGGCAGTCTGAGAGATAAAGACAGGAAATGTTATGAGAAGGGCTGGTCTCATGTAAAATGTGATTATGTGATTCTGTGATTATGTGATTCTCTGATTAACAAATAAACCTTAACTAATCAGAAAACACTAGCATCATTGCCACTATGTTAACAAATATCATGGTAGAAGAAGAGAAGCAAAGCCTTGAAAATTTACCCAGTCCTACTTTCTGCTACACCAGCTGTCATATCTAACATACCCTAGGCACTACTGATACAAAGTACTCTTCTTTAAAAAAAAAAAAAAAATCAGCAAAGGAGATTTTGCAACCTACATAAGCAATTAATACTGTTCTTATTAGAAATATGTGTTTAACATCTAAGTGAAACTTTCTGTAGTTCAATATGTCATTATATTCTGTCATTCATGCAGACAATACTTTCACTTTTCCTATTTAAGTTTTTAAATAATTATTTAAAGCAAAAAACCCCAGACAAACCAACAAAAAAAACCCTCAAAAAACCAGAAAACAAAAACCAAAACAACAAAAACCCCAACAGCCAACCCCATGACCTATCTTCTCAGCTAAATTCTAAGGACTGCTTATCATTTTGTATTTCTTCCTCTGGACTCAATCCCACTGAATTTCTTCATGCTAGATGTCAGCACATATATTTCCTATCATGGTCTTACCAGTGGTGAATAGAAGATTATGGGTAGCTAGAAACCTTATTAACTGAAAATTAGAGATGTCACCTGTCATACTCTTGTGCTTGTTTCAGTCTAAAAGTTTTACCATCAAATAGTCTATTAATGATTTTGGAGAGCTAATATTGCAAACAGTTAAACAACTATGCATTGCTATGCTTCCTTCCTTCCTTCCTTGCTTCCTTCCTTATCTTTTTCACTTCTTTGCTTATCAGCACTTTGGCCTTTGCAATGAAAGTACATTTTTAATAACAGCTTCACAAGCATGGGCTAAGGTTTCTTTTACCTCTTGAAAATTTGTGGCAGCATACATGATTTCATTAATGAAGAGAATCTTATCTGACCAATTAAAAGCAAAAGTGATTTTTTTTGTTGTAAAATCCATTGATATACAAAGACTGGGGAAAAACATATCAAAAAACCCCCAACAAATTCAACCAGGAAAAAGATTTCTGTAGGTTATAAGTGAAAATATTAGATACAAACCCCAACTTCCTACATTTTATGTGTATTTCAGAAGCTTTGCTATTCATAAAAATGTTGTCATAATTGTTTCTTTTACAATGGCTTGTGGATCTTTATTGGCTTGTGAATCAATGCTCTGTCAGAGTTTAAACATCTCAGTAATTTTCTAATGAGAACTGTCTCCATAAATGAAATAAATCATCTGCCACAGATGTAGGTTCTACTTAGAGTAGGGCACAAGCAGATAAAAGTGAATCCAGACCCTCATTAGTCTCCTCTAATATAATATATGCTAAAAGTATGTGAAATAAAAGGATTGAGTATCAGGGTTATCAAAATTAGCACTTCACAAAAAATAAAAGTTCTTATATAAGTAGAAGCTTACAAGAAACATATCCAACCACTGTATCTATTGAACATGCAGCACAAAGTAATATGCATTGACAAAGAAATCTGAAGTACTCTATTCATTTCTAAGCTTTTCAATATTTCTGACCACCTTTACAATATAAATCCTGATCATGTGACCTATTCAGCTGCATCTGGAGTACTGGGGTCCACTTCTGGGCTCTCCAGTACAAAAGAGATATGGCCTTGCTGGAGTGAGTTGAGCCCAGGGCTGCAAAGATGATTAAGGAACAAGAGCATCTCTTACATGAAGAGAGGCTGCCACCTGGGGCTGTTCAGTCTGGAGAAGATAAGGCTCAGGGGACATGTTATCATTATGTATAAACACTTAAGGCATGTAATGAGGACAAGGGAGCCAAACTTTTTTCAGTGGTTCCCAGTGGCAAGCCAAGAGGCAATGTGCAAATATTCAAACACTTGAAACACCATCTGAACACGAGAGAACACTTCTTTATCATGAGAGTGCCAGCACAAGTTTCCCAGAGAGGTTGTGGAGTCTTTATACTTGAAGACAGTAAAAACCCAACTGGACTTAGTACTGAGCACCATTCTGTAGCTGACCCTACTCAAACAGGGAACTGGAGCAGATGTTCTCAAGAGGTCCCTTCTACCCTGAATGATTCTGTGTTCCAGTGTGATTATGTTGTATCTCTATCAGAATTAACTTACAATGGGAGCTTTGATGAAATAACTAGCTTAAGTGAAGGCAGAGAGAAATCAGAGACAAGTGATACGTACACCTCTTTGTTTCTTGGGGAAAAAAAAAAAAACAAACCACAAGTAACTTTGTCCTATTCTCCTATTCTTTGTATTGAACTAATAAGGGTTTGATAGAACAAAAAAAATATCATAATCCTCTGACTCTCTGACAATGGTGAATTGGTAATTGCTGTTCAAAAAAAAATTAAAAACCATGTATAAAACTGTTTGTAAGTTATCAGTATTTGAGATACAAAACAAGTCCTGTGAGAAATCTACAGCGCAAAAATTATTAAGATATTATTTGAACAAAGGTGGCCTATGAATTCCTGACAGTGTATAAAAGATATGGGCAGCCTGTACATTCACTTAGGGTGTAATTCCCTCTGTGAAAAGACATCAGAAACCTCTAAAGCATTTAACTACCACTTACAGTCTATTTCAAGAGGTTAAATGGAACTTCAAGACCGTCTGTGCATCAATCTGATGATCTTTGCCAGAACACAGGGTCTGATCAACAGGCTGATTCATATGGATGTACTTCTGTATCCAGGAAAGTGATTTAATGGAGCTCAGCATAGATCCAGAGACATTCATTATGGATGCATCAGCCTGAGGGAATCAGGGACGTAATCTTCCGAAAAAGTGAAATTCTCACAGACTTCATCATTCCTGAAGTTCTGGATGGACTTCTAATGGAGACCATATTGTTCTGAATTCATAAAAAAGATATCAATAAAAGTCCATTGCGTATTGATTTCAATAGGTACCATAATCTATGGTTATGCAGTGTGGCAAATATTTCTGATAGTCAAGTGGTATTTTTTAGTAAGAAAAATCCCCACTTTTCCCAGCTGTGCTATGTATCTTAGCCTTTGGAACAAAAAAAAATATTCAAAATTCATACCTTAACATCAGAGAATAATCAGACATTAAATCTTTCTAAAAATATTTGGGAAGTCAAAGAAGCAGAAGAATTTCCCTTTTTTGTACCTTTTGTTTTGGGTTTGTTGGTGTCTTTGTTTTTAATTAAGATACAGGTTAGTTTTTTTCTGTGTTTTTATTCTGCTGTAGTTATTCTTCTTTTCTGTGTGGAATTTATGCAAAGAACCACCCTTCACCCAAATAAATTTCAGGGACAGTTGGTTCTAAATGTAAAAAGCAATGCCAATATATTTCCCCACCACCACTACCACTCCAAAGGTCATTAAAATGAAAGAAAAGAGTTAGGGTTATTTTCTATTCCAGGCAATAGTCTGGAGAAAATGCAGCCTCCTCATTCCCATATGCAGTGGTTTGTTTAGGAAATGTTTCAGCATTCGTGAAAAGGAAAAGCAGTCCAATTAGGAAGTGTAAGCTTGCACACATGATACGAGTTTAGTGACATGGTTTAAGGGTAGACTTGGAAATGTTAGGTTAACAGTTAGACTTGATGATCTTCAGGGTCTTTTCCAATATATATACATATATATATATATTTTTATTATTATTTTATTTTTTTTGTAATTCTGTATCTATATGCCATCTAACTTCAGAGGTCTGAGGTTACGGCCCCTACCTGTATGTTTGTCTATTGCACATATGTAATTTAAAAGACTTTCAGGTGTGGCTGAGAGAGAAGAGGTATTCTTCTCTTCACTGCTGACTTATTGCAGGGTCATACTCTAAAGCCAAATTTTTCCACATTGGATATCCAGACCTAAACTAATAGATCAAAGTACAATACCTCAAAGTTTTGATACACAGAAAGTGGAAGCACACAAAGTAAACATGCTGGAAGGAAGGGATGCCATTCAGAGGGACCTTGACAGCCTTGAGAAAGCCACCTGTATCCTGGGCTGCATCAAAAGGAGCGTGGCCAGCCAGTTGAGGGAGTTGATTCTGCTCCTCACTCTGCTCTTTTAGTACCACCTGGAGTCAGCGCTTGGGTCTCCAGAATACCAAAGGAGGGTCATGAGGATGATCAGAGCGCTTAAACACCTCTCTTATGAAGACAGGTGAGAGAGCTGGGGTTCAGGCTGGAGAAGAGAAGGCTGTGTGGCAACCTTATAGCAGCCTTCCAGTACTTAAAGTGGGATAAAAGAAAGATGGAGAGAGATTTTTACAGGGGCTTGTAGTGATAGGACAAGGGGGAACAGCTTCAAACCGAAAGAGAATAGGTTTAGATTAGATATTAGGAAGAAAACATTTACTGTGGGAGTGATGAGACGGAGGAACAGATTGCCCTGAGAAGCTGTGGATACCCTGGGAGTGCTTAAGGTAAGGCTGGATGGGACTTTGAACAACATGGAAAGGCAAGTGTCTCCATTCTCTGGCAAGGGACTTGGAACTAGATGATATTTAAGGTCCCTTCCAACTCAAAATAATCTATGATTTTATGATTCTATGATTTTAATTGTCTTCAATTTAAATATCAAAAATATAAAAGAAATTGTTTGTCTTTTGTTGTAAATCATACATATGGAAAAACCAGCACTTGTCTCTGTCCAGAAAAGGTCTATGTAATTGCAAAATGTTGTATTTCCCCCCTTGATGGCACTTATTTAATAACTCAGACTAGTGCTCCTTTAGTTTTCAAGCAAATTCATGCCAACATAGCATAAATATTCTGCACCTGTGTATAAGGTGAAACACTTAAAGATCAATATGCCATAAATTAAAGAATCATTATGCAATATTTTTGTGACAAATCAAGATACAGATATCCCTTAAAAGAAAAACAGAAATTCAGCATGTGTATGTTGTTTACCAGGACAGTTTCTGTGGGAAAACTTGTTTTTCTCTTTTCCCACATTGTCTTCCCCCTGCACAACTGTTTTGTACTAACCTGTTGTACAACTGTAGCAGGTAGTTGCTCAAAATTCACAACATTTCCTGGGGTTTAAATTTTTGTTTTGTTAGGTTTGGTCAATTTTTCTGCTAGAAATAATTAATTAGGCAACTTTATTAAAGTGATTACAAAGCACCAATACATTTTCCAGTCCTCATTCTTTCAGAAGAAAAAAACAACAAAATCAAAATATGCCAAGACATACCTGTTCCCTTCTCTATTCAGTTTGGCAATATCCAGATCAGCAAAAGGGTTCTATAGACACTGGTGAGTGCATTTTGTAGGAGGTTTGTTTAGCTGCCTGAGCACAGGCATGTGATCAAAGTACCTACCGTCTCATCACAGCTGGTTTTAGGTCTGCCCCACAAGGGCAGGGTCACGTATTCCTTGTAACACAATTGCTAAGCCCAGCTGAATACTTTGGGTATGTTCATGTACCTCTAGTGGCAGTAAATGCACCAGTTCCGAATTGATCAGGCAACTGATCTGAATCCTGTGCTCACACATGAGTGCAAATGTGCATGTATATAGTCTGGAGTTGAACTTCTGAACTGTAGATCTCTAAATTTTAAATTTCGTTGTATGACTCTAGACCTGAATTCTGGATGAAATTGTCTTGTAAAACTAAGTTACCTATGAAATTGGCCTCAGTCATATGCAAAACCTGAATACACAACGACAGGTCAGGATTAATCTAGATGTAGCTCAAAGCTGTTAGGAAGAAGTGTTATAATGACATCTGGGGAAAAGTTAATGTGTTTTGTAACACTAATGTTCTCTGGCTCTAAAGGAATCTTAAAATCCAATTTTATACTTCAGTGGGAATAAGTCAAGGCCTAATTTGATCCTAGTCCATTAGATTCTGCAGTTTGTTAGAAGTATGTTTGCTTGACATTGGAGCTAGTCATTCTAAGCTCCTTTCTTAGCCACTGGAGAGAAATAGGTATTTGTTCAAACATAAGTATCTAAAATAGGTCAGCTGAATGAGACCCTCTAAGTGCCTGTTCTGTCCATTGATTATATGAGAGTTTTACATGACCAGTTCAGATAAAAATTCTGTGTTGTGGACATCTATTAGGTGAGATTAATCCACCCTGCCAATTTATATTTGTTTGATGAGATTAATCCTTCACTAAGAATCTGAGTTAATCTTCTCCTATTAGAAATTCAAAGGAAATGGATTTCAAAGTAATTCTTAATTACTTTCTTGAGAATTTTTCGTTCAACATGGCAATAAATGAAGATGTATTTTTTATAAAACTGAAGGGAAATATCTTCATGTATCAATGAAATTCTTACCTATAAATGTCACTGTGTTAAAAGGTGTTAATTTTGGAGGCAGTAACAGAAGTTTCTTTCTAGCAGTCCAGCAATCTACTGAAACATGTTTCATCTGTTTTGTTGTGATTCTGAAGATCTATTCTAAAGCTGATAGGAGTTGATAATATGCAACTTGATAAGCAGATCTGGTGCCAGGATGATGCACAGAGGAGCATCCTAGAATGTGCATGACAGGATTTCCAAAACTGGGGAAACCTCAGAGGAGCAGAGAGACTTGCCTGGAGCCTGTAGCTTGCATGACAGTGGTTGATGGAACTTGTCAGGGAGAGGAGAAACGGTGCCCAAACATGCCCCTGCCCTGAGTAGCAGAAGCCTCGCCAGTGACCAGGAGAGCTGAGAACAGAATGGGCAGTTGGGGCGTGGCGCATCAGCCAGGGCATGGCACGGCACTTCACACAGAATTAGCTGCCACAGAAGGGCTGCAGGAAGAGGACTGCAGCTCTGCCAGCTCCACCAGGGAGCAATGGCACAAAATTGCTAGAGGGCCATGTCAACTCTAGACACTGCACCCATGGTGACAGACACAGCTGCTCAGATGGAGCCCCAGCAGGTGTCAGGCTGCAGGGTGTGCTCTGCTCTTACACCAGCACCAGACAGCAGCACCTTGGGAGGTGTGCCCAGGCAGAGGAACTCCTCTGCTTAATGCCATTGCTCTGGGAGGAGGAGCGTGGGTTAAGAAGCACCAGGGAGTCTTAGGGAGAGATCAAAACTGCACTAGAATACTTCTGGAATTGCACCCTACCTTTTCTGGGACAGGACTCACAGGCAGACAGGACATAAAATAAGGAAGATTCCCTATCACTTCTCCTGCCTGAATGTGGAGACTTAAAGGTGTAGAGGTAAATGAGAACAAGTTTCTGCCAGGCACAGCAGATCCATCTTCTCTGTACTGCCCCACCTTCCCAGGTGCCCTGGCAAGTGGAACCAAAGACAAGGACAATGGTTCTTCAAGGTGGGAAGCATCTGCAAAGTTATGTCAGCCCAAGCCCTGTGTCGAAACTGCTTCCATAAAGCAGAAAGATGGTTCATTGTCATAGGGGACTGTCTGAGGGGAACAGAAGAGCTAATGTGCAGCCCAGACCCACACCTTTAGGAAGTTGAAGATAGGGCAAGAAAGCTTCCTACCCTGGTACTGCCATCAGATTATTAGCATTTCAGGCAGCCAGTGATGAATTTGCAGCTAGAAGTCCAAAGGCAGTGGGTTTATGGAAGGTTATGCTTCACTAATCTGATCTCATTCTACAAGATATGTCACACTTAGTGGGTGAGTGAAAGTGGGTGAGTGGATATGGTTTACCTGGCCTTCAGTAAAATCTTTCACACTAATTTCCACAGCATTTCCCTGGATAAACTGGCTGCTCACAGGATGTAGGGCACTGGTCAGGTTGCACCTTGAATCCAGTGCTCAGTTTTGGGCCTCTCAGTACAAGGAAGACATTGAGGTGCTCAAGTGTGTCCAGAGACAGGCAACAAAACTGTAGAGGGATTCAGAGCTCAAGCCTTATGAATCGTGGTTGATGGAAGTGGCAGTATTTGGCCAGGAGACAAGGAGGCTCAGGGCAGAGAGACCTTATAGCTGTCTACAGCTACCTGAAAGGAGGTGGTAACAAGGTGAGTGCTTGTTTCTCTTCCAAGTAACAAGTGATGGGGAAAGAGGAAATGGTCTCAAGCTGTGTCAGGGAAGATTTAGATTGTATATCAGGAAATTTTTTTTTCATAGGAACAGGCTTCCTGGAGAAGTGATTGAGTCCCCATCCTGGGGAATATTTAAAAGACATACAAATGTGGGGAATAAGACACTGGAGAGGAGCACCTGCGGGTCCTGGTTGATGGCAAATGGAATATGAGTCAGCCAGGAGGGCCAACCATGTCCTGGGGTCCATCAGGCACATCATTGTCAGTCACGGTAGGGAGGTGATAGTCCTCCTCTGATCTGTGCTGGTGGGGACTCACCTTGAGTGCTGTGTGCAGGTTTGGGCACCACAGTATAGAAAATATAAAAACCTATTAGGGAGTATCCAAAGGATGGCTTTGAAAACAGTGAATGGTCTGGAGGGAAAGCCTTATGATGAGTGGCTCAGGTTACTTGGCTTCTTGAACCTGGAGGAGACTGAGGGGACACCTCACTGCAGTCTACACTTTTTCACATGGGGAAGAGGAAGGACAGGCTGATTGCTCACTCTCTGGTGACCAGTTATAGGACCCAAGGGAATGGCCTGAAGTTGTGTCAGGGGAGGTTTAGGTTGAATATTAGAAAAAGGGTCTTCACCCACAGGGTGGCTGGGCACTGGAACAGGCTCCCCAGGGCAGTGGTCACAGCACCAGCCTGACAGTCAAAGAAGCATTTGGGCGATGATCTCAAGCACATGGTGTGATTCTTTGGGCTCTTCTCTGCAGGGTGAGGAGTTGGGCTTCAGTGATCCCTGTGAGTCCCTTCCAAATCAGGATATTCTATGCCTCTATAAAAGTAATTTGCCATTGTGTGACATTTTTATATAACACTCGTGTATGTGCATGTGTGTAATTCAAGCCAGAATAGTTAGCAAATAGTCTAGGAGACTAACACTGGGGAGACCTTAGGTCTAGAAGCTTGTAATGGAGTGGGGCTATGAGTCATGGGACACTGTACATGAGCTTGAAAGATCTGGGGATCTGGAAGCAACTACTGGGTTGGCTGGGTTTCTACAATTTATAATGTACATAAATATCTGTATAAGTATAGGTATTCTGACAGCAGATTTCAGCCTTTTTCAGGAGAGAGGAGACAGCTATCAGCCCATCCATGCTAGTTTGAGTACTATGTTTTTCATCTCTGCTGATCCATGTGGTTAGCCATGTGTATATGTATTGTGTTTGTGTGTATTCATGCATGCTCTCCTATCAGGAATTTGTGCTCACCCTTGCCACTGGCTGGACCTGAGGACAAGGAGCAACAGCAGTCTCATACTCATCAGGCTATTGGATTCAGCAACCTCTCACACTTGTACTGTTGATGCTGTCAAAAACCTTTTTTATACAGGCTTCTCCCCCTCACTACCTCATTTTTGACTGCAGTGAAAAATGGGAAATATGATAAATCATATGCCTGATTTCAGTTTGGGTTTTTTTTTATTATGTGCCTCATCAAGATTTCTAAACTAAATCTAAAAAAGGTTGAATGCTATCTAATTATTCAATCCCTTAAGTACAATATCTGGCTAGAGAAAATAACTTTATGTATAGAATTTATGTATAAAATGATGTGAAAAACCTCACTTTTTTTTCTCATGTCCACAGAATGCCGTTTTTCTCTCAAGAAATCCTGTAAACAGTGAGGCTGTTCTGCAGAGAGTTTACTGCCTCTGGCATGCCCATGTTCCTCTTTGGGATCCAGTGAAGTGAACTGGAAGAGGATGAATGAATTGGGCATGGTGATGATGTACTCCTGGTGGGTCCATTCATAGACAGAGCACAGCAGTCAAAAACATTCTTTTTCAGGCATAGCAAGAAAGATTAAATCTGTTAGGATTTGAAGGAACATTTTCTCTACATCTTCCCTTAGGATAAACACAGTGACATTTCCATAACAGATAGAAATGGGGAAAGGCAATGCTTTTGCTCATAATAATGCTTTGCTACAAGATCTTATCAGATTTTCATGGCCACTAAAAGAAAATGCTGATTATTCACATATCTTCAAAAACGAGGAAAATGTCTCCAATGAAGAGCTATCTATCACTCTTTCTTTTCTCCTAAATGAATGTTTTAAATATCGTCAGAAAGACTGAATAAGTTATTATAATTCATCTACTGGGCTTCACTTAAACGGTAACGTCCTTGCCCTTCTAGTATTGTTCTTCTGGGGAGGAGAGAAAGGCTATGTACATCTATTTGCTAAAGCAACATTTATTTATACTTGATAGCATGAGAAGGGTCTTTGATATAATGAAGAGTGTTGCTTAGAAGTAAATTACTCTTTAATAATACTAATTAAATCTTCGGTGACACTGAGAATGACACCTGAAAGGAAAACATTGCCTATAAAGCACTCAGGAAATAATTACAATCTGAAATCTGTGGCTTTTTCAGAATGGAAGATTCAAAAACTTTCACAGGAAGATGTTACCAGCAACACTTGCTCTTTAACTTTGGCAATTTCAAGGAAGTTGGCATGTAATTTAATAGAAGACTATGCAGATTAATTGCAACAGTAATAGGATTAGTTTGAATATTCTAGGTAATGTACAATGATTCATAACATAAAAAGTAAAAACTCTTCTAGACTAATCTTGAGGGTTTCTTTTATATACTCCTAATTCTAGCTGACTTTCTGAAAGAGTGAGCCAAACTCTTCTTCAGAATATTGGGAGAGACTTTCAAAAAAGGTGGAGCTGCTTTGATGTCTGAATCATGCACAGAAAGTTGAATTAGTCAGCTCAGTGATGCAGAATAGCTGTACTTTCTCTCCTCTGGTAGACATGTCTCCTCGGGGCTGAAGCAGGGGGTGTCTAATTGAATCATTTCCTCATTCAGCTCAAACACAGCAGATATGTAGTTCAAATCCAGACTATTTGTTCTTCAGTGCATGTTGTGATTATTCATCATAATATAAATAGTAAAGATAATAATTAAATCCAGGAATTAATTTTCATTGAAAATAAAACATGAATATTATCAAATTCATCTTTCAAGTCCCTTTGGAAGTGTTACTTAAAGAAATGTACAGAAGTGAGGTTTATTCTTACAGAGCTCTTAGAAATGTTGAAACAGTTTCAAAACATTCCTTTCCTCTACTTCTGAACTCTTTACTGATGAAACTGAAGAGTCCTGAAAGGTTTATCCATCTTGCAGTTTCAACAGTTTTGTTCCTTCAAAGCACATTAGAAATATAGTAGGGGGAAAAAAAGGTGCAATATTGAATCTTCATTTCAGAAAACTACTTATCCTTCCCCCAAACCCCATCTTTCCAAATTAATTTGACCTTGGACAGAACAATTAAATACCACCTCCCGGTGCTTCAGTTGACTTAGCAATTTAGCAATGTTGCTGCATAATCTTGACTTGAATTTCTGGAAAGAATTGTTGCTTTGTGAAAAAGATTTGTGACAAAGCATGTGGAATACAACTTTGCAAGAGAGGAAAAGTAACATTTTGGAGAAAGATATGATTTTTGAGAAGAGCATAATTGGTAGGTCAAGGACTCAAGACAAAAAGCCAGTGGCATTGAACGGGAAAAACTAAAAGATTCAGAGGGTGGTTACTCAGGAGCATCCAGAATCAAATCTTTTCCTACAAGGCAGCTGCCTAGCTAACAAAGATCTCACTGGATTGGTGAGAATAATAGTGCTGAAGACCCAACTTCATATGTAGCAAATAAGTAACTTGCTTTTTAATTTGTGTATGACTTTATACAGTCTCCCAGTAAAATTTTCTCAAAAAGGCCCAGGGTGGGACAGTTAGAAGATATGGAGAAGTCAAAGAACTTTCCATTTGTATGAAGAGGAAAATGCTAAAGAGGTAACAGAAGTATGAAAAATGAGGAGGGATATAAAATCAATGTGCTTCTGAAATGGCTGATCTAACGAAGTGCTTCTATTAAATTAGGATTTAACAAGATAGATTAGAAATGTACACATAATTCCAAAGCCATAAAGATGTTGTGAATATACAGGTTGATGAGAAGCTGCATACTGAACTCTTAAAGGAAGCACAGTACCTCCACTTGGCCTGGATTATTTGTGTTCCTTCATCTCAAAGGCTGTTGAACCACTATCAGTATTTCTGAAAATCACAGAGAAGTGAAGATAAACCTTTTGTGTTACATTTCGCTGTGGGGAACTGCGAGGAGTTCTTTTAAAAATGGATGGTCAGGAACAAAATGAAGCCAAACGAGGCAAACGTTGTATGTGAGAACCATTTATTGGTAATGAAAGGAGAAGGAAAAGGAGCTGCCCGAGAGAAATACAGCTGGAGGAGACGGAAAAGAAGAAAGGAAAATGGAAAAGGACTGGGGGAGAAGAGAGGAGAGAGAGGACAGAGAGAAAAAGAGGGCGGTACATCAGCGACTCAGGGCACTGCTGTTGGTGTCCAGGCCGGGCTGTGCCCACTGCCCGCCGGTGGCCGGGCTGCTCTGACCGAGCCCGCGAGGCTCCGGAGGNCGAGTCCCCCCAAACCAAGAAGCAGTGAGCCCTGATGCAGTCGGTTTTTATACCCCCCTGGCCCCTCGCAAGGTCTGCCCGAAGACAGGGAACCATTGGTCTGGTCCAACCTTTCTTTGCTGTCCATTGATGGAGAGCTCTTTGTGACCCGGTGGGAGAAGCCCCTCCACAGCATCTCCTACTGCCTGCCTCATGTGCGGTGTTGCCAGGCGATGTCTCCCCAGGGACGAGGCTTCCCCCACTCCTGGCTGCCTCCTGCAAGTGGTAGGTCTACGTTCTCTCCCCCCACATGCCTCTTACAACCCTGACAACCAGACTTAAGGCAAACTAAAATGACTGAATTCTAACTGAATTGGCTTGTTTCTGGAGGAGAATCGCAGGTAGGAGTTTATTTTCAGTAGTTTTATATTAATGTGTGTCACTGATATTTCTCAATGGGTCACAGCCAGGGGAAGCAGTGCAGTATGTGTCAGCAATGCATGTGCTTTGTACTTCAGTGTGTACCAGACCTAACATGCACCAGCCACGAATGCACCTACTTGGATATACTTGGATATTTTCTATGGCTAGAAAATTCAAAAGATAATGGGATTGCAAGAAATATCTTGAATACTGCAAAATTTGAAGTGACCTTTGATTATTTGGACTTTTGATTCTTGAAGCTGTATGTAAGTATTGTAAAGTATTCTTTTATTGGTTCTCTCTGTGTAGAATGCATATAAAAGCCACTTTTTGCTATAAAAGACAGTTACACCCTAGAGTTCAGTTCTCTGTTAGGATCAGAGGACTTTAGATCCAGTTATGGGGAGAGGTAAGAAATGGGCTTCAATTGAGGAAAATCATATCTTTCTGATAGTTATGTAGATATCAATAAATATTGAGACAGACAGAAGTATGAGTATTCTTAGCTTAACAGCTGTGGCACATATTTGACTTTCTGGTTATTCTAGTAAGTCTAACTTCCTACTGTTCCAGTCTTCATCAGTCCTTGTGCATACACCATAGAATTTTAAACTATGAATCCTGCAATAAATTATAACTTAATTGCATGGGAAACACTATATAAATGAATTATTAATTATGCAGTATGTGATATAATATGCATAATATAAAGTATAATTATGGTAATTATAAGTGAGTGAGGCTGTTTTCAACACCGCCTCTACCTCAATTATCATTTATTCTAAAGAAAGAACAGCATATAGCTTCAGCCAGGCAAGTGTAGAAAAAGGGGGAAAAAAGACATTGCAGTTAAGAAAAGGAGAAAAAAAGGAGTAAAGATATGGAATAAAGACATTGTAAAATAAGCATCTGTAGCAGAACCAGGTTTGGAAGTGGTTGGGTTTAGAGTTTCTCATGAATGCCCATTTACCTTTTTTTTTTCAGGACTCAGAGATTAAAAAGAAAAAAGTTGAAGTAAACTTCTACAGGACTTCTCATTGCTGAGCAGTCATATATGCTTACAAAATGAAAAAGAACAGTATTTGTAGTAAAAGAAAATTTGAAATATTCTTAAAAATGAAAAGAAAATTTGGTATACAAAAATGATAATATAAGTGGTAGCCATGAGTTTCTTCCATGGAAAACTATCTAGTTGTCAGAGACTGAAAAGAGTTCATGCCTCAAACATTGAAAGATTTGTTCATGACAAAGAAGCTGCAACCGAAGAAGCCTCTCTGAAGACTGGGACTTTGAACTGAAAGTCAAACTGCTGATTAGATAAAGGGAAACCCATTGTTCAGTCACCTCAGACTGAAGGTGCGCAACCCAAAAAAGCCAAAGTCACCAGCTACACTGAGTTTGGGCTGGGGGGAGAGCACAGCTCACAGGAGCCAGGTTTACACAGACTGCCCCCAACCGAGGGGGGAGGAGAAGGTTTTGGATGCAACCTCTGGTGAGAGGCAATGAACACCCATCCTCTAAATACACAAACTGGCCCACCTGTGGAGCCCCCAACCCCACAGGGCTCATCCACGGGACATTCACATGGGAGGCTCGGCCCCACAGGGCTGCAGGGATGCAACAGACCCAGAGTCTGCCCTGAGAGACTGCCCCACTCCCCAGGGGGACATGGCCAGACATTGCCACCTGGCTCGAGGGTATATAAACCCATTGGATTCTATGATTTTTGGGGCACCTTCACCACCAAGAATACCAGCTGGAGAGGATCAACGGGACATTGCTGGGATACACGGAGTGGTGACATTTTCCCTATTCTGTCCCTGTCTCTCTTTCTGTCCCCCCGAACTATTTTCTACTTTTCTTCCTTTCTTTCTTTTCTTTCTTTCTTTCTTTCTTTCTTTCTTTCTTTCTTTCTTTCTTTCTTTCTTTCTTTCTTTCTTTCTTTCTTTCTTTCTTTCTTTCTTTCTTTCTTTCTTTCTTTCTTTCTTTCTTTCTTTCTTTCTTTCTTTCTCTCTTTCTCTCTTTCTCTCTTTCTCTCTTTCTCTCTTTCTCTCTTTCTCTCTCTCTCTTTCTTTCTTTTCTCTCTCTCTCTCTCTTGTATTTACCATCCAATAAAACCCTTACTATCATTGCTGGCATATGGTCTCGTTTGTACCTTAATTCAGGCAGAGGCATTTCTAAGAACCTTAATATTGGATCACAACACTAGGCCTAACTATATCTTAAAATAATGTTTGCAATACTTGAAGTAGAAGTAGACTAACTAAAGAAATAAGATCGAAACCCAGTGACCTTTCAGGGCTATCACATATGCTAAATGCTGACTGTCTCCACAGCTGTTGTCAAGACAATGTTTGCTATCTGTCTTCGGGTTTATTCCAATATGTATTAAATATAAATTTCTGACAGAGTTATGATCACCTAACAGAATTAAAGATATTTATTCAGTTATTTAATAGATGAAATCTCATTGATATATGAACAGTTCCATCTTCTGTTTAAACTCTGACATCAGTTTTGTATCAATATTTTCCAGAAATACACTATTTAAATCCACATTCCTAATATAAAACAAACTATTATAAACTTCCGTGCAGATACTTTTAAAACTCCTGAAGTGTCTTTCATAGGCAAAATTTTTATAAATTCCTGGTGTAAACACTATTTTGAAAAAAAGCTCAATTAAAAAGAGATTATGTTTCAAACATGAGTAACAGGCAGTCTGAAAGAGCAAACAGTCATTTTTCTAAAATG
The DNA here is from genome assembly GCA_013399225.1 of Rhipidura dahli. Taxonomy (NCBI): domain Eukaryota; kingdom Metazoa; phylum Chordata; class Aves; order Passeriformes; family Rhipiduridae; genus Rhipidura; species Rhipidura dahli. The sequence continues at coordinate 27,862 of VXAC01005940.1, forward strand.
TAACACCAGTCTGTACACAGTGTTAAATGAGATCTAATCAAACTTTCCTGTAATTACTTTTCTTTAATTTGTTAGCACGGACTTTAACCTGGCTTAGAGTTCAATTTGATCACAAACCATGGATTTACTTCCTTCCCTAAGGTAACTTTTTATTATACTGGATACCTCAAAACATTATATAAAATATTAAATATCAATTTTGTACACATTGCTAGTGTTACATCTGACATCAAAGCTTACAATATTGACATCGATTTATATGAATTTTATGCTTGAAAGAAGCATGTTGTGATGAATTTTACATTATAGACTCTGTGATGGATATGTTATCCCAGTATTTAATTTAGATGTTGTTATTAAAGTATTTATTTTATATAAAAGTGGAATAAATAAGGTGCAGAAGCTCTCTCATCTCAAAGGAAATGTGCATAATTTAAAAATAGCTATGTTCAGTGAAACAAAATTATCTCATCTACTCAGATTTAAAAGTACAGTGAACGACAGGCCCAGTGTATATATTTAAGTAAATAAATAAATTACAAGTGTTAAAAAAGTTTTAACTCAGAATAATATTCCTCATCCATCTTTAAAACTTTGTAGCTTCAAAGGGTTTAAAAATATTAACAACTACAGCCTGATATTGTGGATGAGTGCATACACTCTTCAACTCTGCAGTTTAAGAAATTGTTAAAACACTGGAAGTGTCATTCCAATCTCCCAGTGAGGTCTGTTCAGCAAATACTGAAATCAGTTAGGATATTCCTAACATGTACTACGGGTGCAATTGCTGTGAGGGGATGTATCTCTTAGAAGTAGTGGGATTATATGAAGACCTGGTGGAACCAAAATCCCTGCTTTGAATACTAGAAGTCTACCTCCACAGTGTAATTACACTTACAAGAAGAAAAAAGGAATAGTAGTTTTGGTATGCCCTGAGACATTATTACACCTTGGTCTAATGGCTCAGCCATTAAAATCTTTTATCAAAGATCAGCAGAAAAAAGTGCCTGTAACTTCTTCTAGTCTTTCAGAGCTAATGTAGTGTAGCATCGTGAATTAATGGATTTTGATAACATGTACTTCATAAAATCTGGACTTGCCATTTTAGCCAAGAGTACCAGAAGTACTATTTCACTATATTATGACAATATTAATAGATGCTTGCAACTGGAATTGATAAACACCAGAGTTCTACAACAATGGTTTTGATATCCAAAATGGATTTCCCATGTATACCAGTCGGTGGCCTGTCTAAAGCATTAATATAAGAACATTATTATAACTTTTTTCATACTTTTCAATGACTGAAAATTGCTGAAATAGTTGAATAGTTGAATGCTTGAATAGATGAAAATTTGCTACTTTTCCACATAAAAATCTCACAATTAAGTGTTAAAATCATTATTATTGTGACTCTGGTTTTAGCACTCAGTAATATTTCCAAATTATCACTATTTCATTACCATTCAAACCATCACGGTTTTAAATGGTACAGTTAATAGTGATTATTTAAATTAATTCCTACTCTTGAAGACATGCTTTTCCCACTAACTGTTATTCATTTATTTTCTTTCAAATCTGTAGCACTCAAAAGCTATGTCCATGCTGGTGTGCTGTAGATGAGTTTGTCTTATATTTTGTGACAGTAAAGCAATTAATTCCACATGCTATTTTCTTCTCACACATTTAAAAACTTGAAACATTAAGGACTTCATTACCTCTTTTTTTGGAGAGAATTGTGATTTAACCCTGGTAGGGGGGTTAAATCAACACATAGTTTTTTGCTCATTCCCCAATCTGGGACATGGAAGAGAATAACAAGGGTGAATGTGAAACACCTTATGTGTTGAGGTAAAGCCATTTTTAGAGGTAAAGCTAAGGTTGCATATGACAGCTAAGCAAAGTAAGGAATTAATTCACTACTTCCCATCAGCTGTCATGTGTTTAACCATCTCCAGGAAAAGCAGAGCTACTTCATATGTAACAGATACTTCAGAAGCCAGATGTCGTAAGTTCCAAATGTCCTCTACTTCCTCCTTCTTCCCTGATAGTTTTTACTGATGAGTATGTGAGTATGACATCATTAATTTTAGAGATGGACTTAACAATCCTTTTGGGTACTTTCCAACTCAGAATACTGTGTGTGTGTGTGTGAATAAATGCAAGTGGTAACTGAGAGATGGCATAGATTTTGTTCTAACTGAACTGGATTAATTGGGGTCAGCTGTCCCAGGTATGTATCCTCCCAGCTTCCTGGTCAGTCCCAACTTCTTACTATGGGTGCAGCATGAGAAATGGAGAAGGCCTTGATATTTATCACAAATGAATGCTTTAGTTCTCAAGGTGTCATCATCAAAGATATTGTCAAAAACAGGTTTGATATAAATTTGTGAAAGCATGAGCTACACCTTGTGTTCAGCTACAAGGTCCACTCAGTTACTTAGTACATTAATGCAGCATATAAAGAAAAATCAGATTAGAATAAATTTAAATTTTGGGTTTTTTTTTGAGATTGGGGATGTGAAATGAAGTTCCAGAAGTTCCTGGTGTGGACAATGTTGAGATTGAGATTTTAGAGTGTCCTAAAGATCACGTAAAGATGATAGTGATTCATCAAGGGGATGAACCACCACAATGCCGTGCAAGCACTGTTAAGCAATGACTAAAACCTTACTGTATCATTGGCACTGTTTATATTACTGTTTATACCCAAAACATAATGCCATGCATGCTACTATGAAGAAGAGTAACTACCACAGCCAGAACCCCTGATGCAGCTCCATGACAAAGCACATTTGATATCCAAGCTAACTGCCTTGAACTGAGCAGATATTTTTGAATAATAACATATAAAAGAACAAGTAACCAAGTACCACCTTTTAATTTTACATGTTTTCACCACTGTCTAAAATGGACATCATGTTTATGATGCTAGCTAAACAGGATTATTACAAGTATACCACTGTATTTGCGTGTATTTTCCAGACTATGTCACTTATCATCTCCATTTATAATGCATCTGCAATAACTAACAGCTGTTGCTCTGTGGAGCAAGTGAGGCAGAGCTGAGGAATTTTGTCTTTGGCTAATTCCTAGACCTACATACATGGCATCTTCACAGCATTGCTGGGATAGCCCTCCTATAATCCCAAATCCTAATGCAAAGGTAAGTAAAGAATATTTTAACAGGCAGATTCAGAGGTGAGAAATTTCACTTCTTCCATTTTTTCCTGTTTTTAATGTGAATCCCAGTTTTATATAGAACTATGGTTATTTCTTCCATGTTTGCACCACTACAGTATTTGAATTAAAATATTCCCATCCTGCTACAAGAAGGACAGCTTAATAGCTTCTCATGTACTACTAAGATGACAGGTTAACAACTACTTGCATAGTCAACATGAATTCTGCACCAGGCAGTACAGAACAACGCAGAAGTGGAACATTTTCTGGATATTAAGCTCAATTCTTCACTGCATCAACCTCAATTTTCTATGCTTCACTGGCAAAATAGGGTCTTCCAGCTGGTAGCATAATGAGCTAGACTAGACTAATTTCACATCAAAATTGACTGTAAAACAAGATTTGAATTCTAAAGGTGCAAAGAATGGATGTTTCTTTCTTTTTTTGCTTTCTTTCTGTCTGTCTGTCTTTCTTTCTTTCTTTTGTTCTGACAGTTTGGATAATTCATGCCATTGGAGAGTTCACACATCAGATAACATAAATGAAAGGAAAAAGTGTTAACCTCATTAGAACAGAGGCAAAGCCTGACCTATCTCTACCACTAAGTCCTAATTACTTTTTAAAAATTGTGTTGTCCCCTTGAGACACTATATTAAACTAAAGATGTTCCTTCTAAATTTGGACAGACAGTCAATATACATATATTATGGTAGAATTGTAGATGGACACAGTCTTATGAAACTGTTACTGATAATTGTTAAAAAATCCAAGAAACAAACTTTTTTTTTTCCTCCCACACCATATGCTATTTCAACCTCTTTCAAATTTATTCTGTAAAATAAAACAAAATAGGTCAGGTGTTGAATGCTTTGCTTTGGAAACTATTGTCAGATGCACCATTATAATCCGTACAGTATAAAGAAGAGCAATTGCAAAATGTAATCTCCATTGCACATTATTACAGAATAAATTAAAATGATAACTGATTCACATGAGTTATAAAATTAACTTTTCTTTTTAAATGTCAAGTCCACTGATGTTGTTTTCCATTAAAATTTTTTGTTGAATAACTCATATCTAAAGGGATTACTAAAAGCATAAGACAGTTAAGTTTTGATAAGTAAAAGAAACTTCTGTCACCTTCCCTTGAATTGCACAGAATCTATTATACTGGAAAATGAAGAGCTCTGTCTTCAGATAGTAGTTGGAGTAAAGCAACAAGTATGTGGACACTGTAGGTTGAGAAGTTATACATGTCTAAAAATAATCAAAATTCTTAGACATCAGTTCCAGTGTGTAGAGTTGCACTTTAATCATAATTAAGAAATACAAGATGATAATAGAAAAATACTGTAATGGATTACAAAGAATATCATTAATTGTTTGGCTGAAGTAACCTAGAACCACAGTTACAAAATCCTGGTGCACATGCCCTTTTATTCAATAGAATAAAAAAAGCCAATGGTGGCTCCAGATATCAATTCTATAAGACTATTACAACAATTGTAGAAATTACAGATTTATCTATATTATTTAGAAAGGCTTTTCCCTTTTTTTATTCCTAATGTATGTTTAGTAAAAATCCTCAAAATGGTTGATGGACAACAGCTGAAGAAGTCACACTGCTGCAACTTGTGTTCATTCTCGCAAATAACAGTCAGCTTTCATTTTAGTTTATAAGCTTGCACCAAATAGCTTTAAGGAAAACTTAAGAACAGCATTAAAAGTCATTTAGAGTCTTGTTCTTTTTTCTCTTTTCCTTTATTTGTGGAATCAGCCATAGTCTTGTTCACATGACTTACTTATCCAAGCTATCTTAGTTGAGCAGATGTATTTTCAAGAAGATCTACACCTTTTTAATCCTGATTTTTCACTCCTGATAAACCCAGCTACAAAATCTGTCAAAATGAGCAGAAGGTGTGTCAATACCCTGCCACTCAACTGCTTAGGCTAACACGGGTCTACACTGCAGCATGAGGTGACATACCGACTTCCTCATCACTCAGAAAAATCCAACATAAAGTGTTACAGTCTTATTATGCTGATAATTTCAGATACAGTTAATCTTTTCCTTCACAGGATTTTTAGGGAATATTAGCATACTGAAGGGAAACTGCTGTAGATGTGAAAAGCTTGCTTCAAAAACAGGATGAGGTGAAGGATGACTTCATTGTCTTGCCAAATATACATATTCTGATAATGTCTGTAATGCATTTCCCATTTCTACCTAGATGAGAGTGGAATTTTATTCCTAGGCCTGTCATATCCACACTCTGAAAGACAGCAGCTTCCCTTAAATAAAGAGTCACCACCAAGATTCCATCTTCTGCTAAAGAAAAGAACATCTAACTGGTTAATTGTTCATTACTAATGGTGCAGTGAGTGCATTATATGCCAAAAGTAATCATCAGGTATCAAACAACTCACAGGCTATTGTGTTTTTACATATTTCTACACAATATGTGTTTGGTAGAAAAGTGTCCTCGCCTCTGTCTTCTATGCTTCTGATGCCATAAAGCAGCAGCTCTTACTGAGACACTGCCTTCTGGCATGTGTGGAGTCACTACTTCAGGAAAAAGATCATATCTTTTGTTCAACACAGTTCTGCTGCAAAGACTGCTAACAAAATTCATAATAATTTGTTCATGTCTTTTGGCTTTTACCTACACATACTCTAATGTTAATTTACTACCACAGTGAAGTAGTTTTACTACGTCTGTTAAAGGTTCAGGAAGAATTTTGTAACTGAAGGAGTAGTCAAGCATTGGAAGGGACTGCCCAGGGAGGTAATGGAGTCACCATCCCTGAAAGTGTTCAAGAAAGGACTGGATGTAGCCCTGAGTGCTATGGTTTAGTTGATATGGTGATGTTCAAAGGTTGGACTCAGTGATCTTGGAGGTCTTTACCAACCTTGATTCTATGATGCTATGCTGTTACAGGATGTGTTGCACCCTTTACTTATTGTAGTAAAGTATCACAAGGATTCTTAGCAAAGACTTTCAACCTTGGGAGTTGCATAAATTAAATATGATAAAAATAAATCAAAACAAAACAAAAGTACTATTGGAAGAGGAGATTTTTTATTTTTGTCTTCAGCTATGACTGCTTGGTCAGTTCGAAAAACATCCAGTTATAAACCTTATGCAAAGCATTACAGATTTATTTATTTTGATATTTATTTTGTGGTATCTTCAATGGAATAATAGAAAAATAGAAAGCTAGCATCTCGTGAAATCTGACCTATATCTGAACAAAATAATAGTTCAAATATTAGTGCAATAACAAAAATGTGTCTGCTAGTTAGTTACATTTTCAGTCAGAACAGCAACACCATAATTATGTTTGTCCTTGTTCCTTACTGTAAAATAAATTAAATCAGATCAAACATTTAAAAACTACCCCAGATTCAAAAAAAAACCTTGAGGTTTTTTTAATCTTAGTTCAGAAAAACATGACATAGCTTCAGAAATACTTTTGTTGCATTACTCTCAGACAAAAAAAAAATAGAGCCCTGAGCACAGCTTCAATTTTCCCCTGAAAATACCTAAGGTTTGCAATAGGTAAGTGCCTGCTTCTTTATAAAGTTAATGATAGCAGAGCAGCAGTAATTTGGTGAAACATTCTGATTTCATGCTACATCTGTTACTGGTTGAGCCTTCAGTTAATTTGTTTTTCTTGCAAGTCAAACCACTTCCACTGTTTCCCAGTTAAAAACTAAAGTAATCACAATGCAGCTTTCTTAAGAGATAGGATATCAAGGGCTGGATTCCCAGCTATTACATATTGTCAAAGTTTTACTATTACCTGTCAAGACCTGTCAAACTGTATTGACAAAGGCGCTTGTCAATAGCTATACTTAGTATTCTGTTTCAATGAGTTATACCTTAGTTTTCACATAAAGTTTGTCAAAGGAAAAAAAAGTTTATGAAGTCACATTTCATTTATTACAATTCCTAGAAAGTATGACTTTAAGTTTGGTGAGTTTACCACAACTCTCCTAGGTTACAATAGATGTATTTAAGTATTCCATTACCACCAGCTGTGGGCCATTAGCTGTTATCACCTGCTAATGACCCACCCCTGATAACAGACAATGGGCCATCAAGAAACCACCACATGACTCATGGACTTATCTCATCCTATTGTGAGATGCTCCACCCAGGAGGGGGGAGCTGGGCATTCCCACCTGGATATAAGCTGCCCTTGGAACTGCCTGGCCTCAGCCCTGTCTGCTGGGTGACCAGAGGACAAGAGCCACCACGGACCTTCAGCTGGAGATCAGACCTTCCATTGGATCATCTCTTCAACTGGACCACTTCATTTGGACTGTTGCTACCACCCTAACAGGGTATCAGGTTGTATCTGACTTTGTCAGTGCTTTTTCCTTCTATTATTTCACTTATTTCTAAATTTTTCTATTATTTTTAATCCTGACTTGTGATCTCCAAATGATTTATTTTCAAACCAATACTACAACCAACATGCAAATACCCACACTGCTATTAAGTCAGCCTGTCTCCTGTGGTTGAGGAGAAACCAGAAGGAAGGCAAAAGGACTTGTGTACAAGATAAAGGCAATTTAACAGGGAAAACAAGAGCTGTGAACTTCTGTAGAGCAATGAAATATTTTATTCCCTACTTCCTATCATTTCTATACTAGAATCACGCCCTATTTTCCCTGTGGCAGCCCCAGCAGACAGGGTGCATGACGGAGTATTCCCTATCTTCTGTCCAACTGGATGAATATGGTGAGTCAAGGCATCAAAGGCAACAGCAACAAATTCCTTCCTGGTGCAGCAGACACATCTTCCCTGTGACTGCCCATCCTTCCCAGGTGACCTGGCATAACAGATATGAGCTTCTGCAAGTGGAACTGGACAATGATGAGTACAATGTTTCATCAAGTTTGGAAGTGCCTCCAAGGTTAAATCAGCATATGCCCTGCATCAAAACTTCTTTCACAAAGCAAAAAGTTTTGTCATTCTCATAGAAGACTGTCTACTGAGGGGAGCAGAAGGCCCCATATGCAGCCTGAACCCTCTTCTTAGTGAAGTCTGCTGGCTGCCCAGGGCTTGTATTGAAGTGAAGAGAAAGCTTCCTACCTGGGTACAGCCCTCAGATCACTGTCCATTATTTCAGGTAGGCAGCAATGAAATTATAAGAAGCCTGAGGGCAATCAAGAGAAGTTTTGAGATGACTGGCTAAGGGATCAGGAGCACAATAGTGTTCTCCTCCATCCTTCTGATTGCATGAAGTGATAAGTATCAGGAAGAGTCAGCAGATAAACACTCGGCTCAGAGTCTGATGTCAATGACAGAATTTGGGGGGGCGGGGGGTTGATCATGAGTCACTTTACACTACACCAGGCCAGATGGTGACAGATGGGGTGTACCTGTCTCAAAGTGTGAAAAAGTTCTTTGCACAGGAGTTAGCAGAACTCATTGAAAGAGCTTTGAGCTGGATTTGAAGGGAAAATGGGACAAAACAAGTCTGGCTAGAGATAAGCTGGGGGGCAGCACAATAATGTTTGAGGGATGATGTGCTAGTGAGGACCTTTGCTCTGGTATTTCAGTGGAAGTAGTGAAGGGAAAACCATATTGTAGCAGAGACATAAGGATTATTGATACGTTAGACACCACAGAAGAGCCTGAATATGGTCACATAAGTACTGGGGTTTGTCCCTGCCAAAATATGCCAATATCAATAGCCCAAGTGAAGTGCATCTGCATCAACTTTTAAGATCTTATGATTAAATTTATTGTATCTCTCAGTGCTTATTCTCTTTTCTCTTCATCTACTGTAAGGACACAGAATTCTACTAGCTCAGGCTTAGATTTAAACCTTTAAATTTGTGCAGTTGAACTGGAATATAGGTATGTCACTGTAAACCACTTTGCTTTCTTCTTCCTATGTCTTAATATGTCAGAAATATCAAATTCTGATCATCTAGATGGCTTACTGGTAGATAAATAACTAGATGCCTTATTCATTTAAATGTCTCCAGCGCCAATTTAAGATCTAACCTTTTTATCTAAATCTATGACAATTTTTATTTCCCAGTTGAGTAACTATGAGAATTAATAGGTACTCCAGAAGAGCACTTGGAGTGCATTTTTCAAGCTCTGTATAACACTTGTGCATTGAGAAGGATCACAAGAGAATCTTCCACTACTACATGAGAAGCTTCCAAGGATGCTGTCACACAATTATTAGAAATCTCTCTAGATGTTTTATTTCTTTCACCTGCAAGTATATCCTTAAAGTATGGCTGCATTTGTGGCAACAACCTACAGTTTATCAACACATCTCTCCGCTTCTTCACCATCATACAGGAACCGTTTTCCTTTGTACCAAGTGGACAACTACTTCTACTGCCTGGATAGGTTTATTTTTCTGCAGCAGTAGAAAAAAAATTAAGCAGTTACCAAAACGTGGCCTTGTTGCTGAAGCCTCAAAAGAAGCAAGAGGCTTTTGTTGCCTGGTGCTGATAAGGACAGGTGATAGTAATAAGGGACAAGTTGTTTGGCTTTGGTCTGGTATCCCAGAGAATATATAGTACAATCTGCTGTCTGTTTTTAGTGACCTGTTTCTTAAGCACCCTATGTGGAACTCAGCAAAGATAGATTAGCTGTACTGCTAAGGCTGTTTAAAATGAGTTGTTAGAGTAATTATAAAGAGGGAGTGTTATGCACAAGTAAGAGAAAGAAGAAATATGTGTTGGTGTAGTGGTTCAGTGGGAGGGGGAATATCTCTTCTGATTATCCAAAAGCTTCTTATCATATTATGCAAATACGAACTTCAAATGTGTGAATTGTCCTCCAGAAATAACAAGAAAAGTGAGTTTTTTTCCTTATTAGCTTTGCTGAATTGTGGTCTTGCCATGCAATTGCTACAACTTTATGTATAAAATATGTATAGCAAAGCATTTTTCTGTGACTTTTAACTTAAAAATAGTACAATGACTTAAATATTTTAAATGCAATTGAAAGGCAGAGGTTTAAATATGATAGTGCAGTAACTTCTTGCAGTTACCAAAACCTCTGGAGAATCTTGGAAAATATAGCCTTTAATATTGAATTGCAAATGTGTGTGTATTAAGAAACCAGAGTTTATAATTTTACATCCATTTAGTACATGGTTAATCAACATTACCTAACTTGGTGCTATGTAATTTTATTCCCGTTAGGTTGTAGTTGTGCCACTACTGTCCAATTTAAAGACTGCTAGTCACTATCATTACAGTGAATCACAGTTACCTAGGAGATAACCCAATAAAACAATCTTCTCTGATGAAGCTTCTCCAGTCAAGCAAAGTACACTATAATAATACCCTACATTTGTATGGCCCTTTTCATCCCAGAGCACTTCACAAATTACATACAGAGAACATCACAAAACTGCAGCAGTATCTAAGTTGTAAAGGGCATAAGGCAACCAGCAGACAGGATGCTGTCTGAAACTAATATAGAGGAGGAAATTTAAGGGACACTTTTCCTGTTAAGTTGTTCCTGCATTTCCTGTATGTGCACATATGACAAAAGAACCCTTCTATTTAATGTATTTTCTGTGGTGTACATAGAGGCAAAAATAGAATGGGAGACAATCTGAAGGGAAATAACAAAATAAATGGCTTGATCTTTTTTACTTTTGAACCTGGGCCTTATAGAAGATACAACATCATGTTGGGAGTAACAAGGTATGTCATTCCACAGAGATACAAGCATGATTTAGCAAAGGGACCTGTAGTTGTTACATTTCTCAGAAATATACATTCAAATAATATCCTGGATTCCTTCTGAATGGCATGATCTTGTACATGTCACAGATCAGGTTTGCACAAGTCTGAGACACTTAGAGAGGGGAGACAAGACAAGGAGACATCACTGTGAGGCTTGCTATCTAGCCTGCCATCCTATTCCTCTCACCTGTCATACTAAACAGGTATCATATCACAAAAAATTCACCTTCATGAAAGAAAAACATTTAGCATCCTTACATCTAAAGTCACTCAAAATAAGTTTGATGGCAGTGATCAAAAGTATTAAAAAGTAAAATTTGAGTATCTGCATCTTCTTCCTGTATAAGAGGCAGAAATACATCTCTGGGTATTTCAGATTTCTGTCTTTTTCTTTATTTTGGGGTTGGGGTAAGTGATACATTTTCTCCATATCCCATCTTACATACATGACCTGATCTTTATTAGGGATACGGATGTTACTAGCACTATCAGTTTTTAAAAGTCTAGATTTTCTAAAAAGCAATTTTTACTGTTAAGAAGAATATCAAGAAAAGCTTAGATTTACAAATGGTTATTCTTAAATTTTCAAAGTTCATATTTGTATTTGCTGGCAATATTATTTTACTGGTTTTAGAGAACCCTTCCCTTCTCCAAACAATACATATGTCCAGTTTTAAGCGAACTTTTGAATGCTTTCAAAAGCACACAGTCTTTTTCAAACTGCAACAGCTTTGAAAAACTTGACAATTTTTTAACAGCCATTTAAAAACATAGTCTGATTACTTGCAAATATGATGCAAGATGCAAAGGATTTGAAACTCGATCTCATGAAACCTAACATCCAAACATGAGAGATTTTTTGCCACATAGAGCACATATGTGTTCTTATTACACTGACATAGGAAAGCCCTATTCCCTCAGATATCTATAACTGACACAAGCTGAACATTCCACCTAATTTATCAGAACGTTACAAATGAGGTACAAAATTCCTACTACAGTATACAGATGGAAGTCATTGAGTCATTGATTCAAAGCAAATTAATAATATTTTGTCCTGGCTCTGAATAAATGTGAAATGATAATATTTTATGTATGAAGCACAAGTTTTCCTTAAATTAAGTATATTCTGTTTAAATATTTACTTTTCTCATTTTGCTTCTTAATTCTTCCAAAACAGTACAGAAAGTTATAAATTCAGTCAAATGCTGTGACTGGAATGCTGTAAATAAATAACTGTGACACTTTTTGCAATAAAATCATGAGTGATACAGTAACACACAAGGGATGAAATATTGGCAATGATCTCAAAAAGGTAAAAAGTAGACAGAAATCAATCTCACTTGGATTTATTCATAAAGGAGGGTCTAAATATTTTAATCTGGAAGTTACCAATTTTGAAACATAGGAGCAAAAATACAATTAGAAGTATGCACCTGGAACATTACAATAAAATAGAAATTCCTTAGTTGACTGAGCTGAAACTTTGAGAGTCTTGAAGATGCAACATAATTTTACTCCGAGGTCATTCTGAAGGAACACTTTTCTCCAAACTGCCCTGAGAACTTACAAAATAAGCATAAAGATAATTTTATTAGATTCTGGTTGCAAATTTTTGTGACATATAACATTACAATAGATACCTTTAAGTAAATTATGATATTAAATTAGGGGAGTGATAAACTTATCATGGCAGATAGATGCTAAGTTTTAATAAAACAAAGATACAGACTCCAAATTTATCATGAGTACTGCTTAAGAAATCTGGAAAAAATGGTTGCTTCCTGAATCTCTGACAGTTTTCTATGATGAGCAGTTAATAAGCTTTATAAAATTTTGATTTAAACTTTTGATTAATCTCTTCTTTAAATATAGTTACTCTTGTGCATTTTTTATATTCTAAAAGAGCTAGCTGAAGACATATGCTCCAGTATAAAATTTAGCATTGAAGGTGTCTTGATAGTTTGTCCTTGAACACCAAAGTCATGAAGGTTGAATTCATCATCTTGCTAAGGCTAAAACAGCCTGTACTGTTTAATCTCTAATGGTTGATTTTGTATTTTGTGAACAGTCTGAGTTCCCAGAAGCAGGAGATCCACCAAGATGTTTTGGGTCAATCTGATGCCCTTCCTCATGTCTGAAAGCTTGAGCCTTCTGATCTGGAACTTAGCAGGACCTGAAGCGAGTCCATCTCTTACATACTTTGGCACATCTGTGTTTTCTCACATCTGGCAGATGCTCAGAAGGGGAGCAAAGTCGGTGTTTCTCTTACATCACCTTGATTATATCCCTTAAAATGACTCAAAAATATTTCCTCTTTCTTTTTCATTGTATCTGTTTTGAGAGACCACAGTTCAAGACCAGCATTTATCAGTTAACTTGAGAGCAACATGATTCATCCCTCAGTTTCAAGAACTTGAAGTGCACACCTGCCTCCTGCAAAATGCTGGTTTGAGTGTAATTTGAGCATCCTGCAATGTAATAAATAACTCTATATTTAAGATGCACCCATATTATATAACTGTTTAAACAAAAATATATTTAGATACTTCAACATAATTAATTAAAAAAAAGATTAATGTCTTTTTTAAGATAATGTTTTCTACTTTGACATCTGATACCACAGTATTTGCATAACATTTTAATTCACCAGAAGGTTCAGCATGTAAAATATGAAAATATGGAGTGTTAATGATATTTAAAAAATGAAGACACCTCTACCCTTTCTTTTAAAAATAGTGCAAATACACTTAATCATTGAAACTTTAGCTAGTATAAATTTCTTTTTTATAAACCCCACAATATTTGTGAATGTGGCAAAGGGGATGTCTGTTTCTCATTTGACAACAGTGGGAGCAAACATATTTAATTTAAATGATTTTCAGGTTATTGTAGGAAGGTGAACTTCTGGGCCCCATCAGTCAGCTTCTGCATTTCTAAGAAAAAATAATGCACCAGTGCTAAATTTATCTGCTTTTATTCCTTTTCCTTCCAGCTTGTTGGAGGCCAGGAGGACAGGAACGGACAAAATTCCTCGTGTCAGTCCTGATAACGAGGCCAGGATCGGACACAGCTCAACTTTCTTAGTTGAAATTACATCCATAGTTAATCACTAGGATGAACTTATTTGTAGCTACAAATGCCTTCTGGAAATGGAAAATCTGAGTTTCATGAGGGCCTTTCAATGCAATATAGTGTATTTACTTTGCCTAATAAAATCTCCTTCCAAATTTTCAGATTTTGCTGGAGCAGATCTAGCTCCTGTCCTTAACTGTGTGTTCAGTTTCAGTCCAGAGCATGATGAGAAGAAGATCAATAACAATAATTTTTGAGAGAATACAAGAATATGGGTCAGAAAGATGGAGGAAAAATCCAGTTAATAAGTACAATTTTAGCAATAACAATAACTATCAGCTACCTTTTGAAAGCAAAAGCAGCACCTTCAGAGCAGTATTTTGAAGGCAATAAGGAATTAGATGAACAATGAGGAGAGACACTTGAAGCACAGAAGACACGTCAGCCATAGCTTTAAGTGGATCATCCTAGGTCTTTTCTTCATAGTGAGCTATTCAACCATCATAAACATGAAATAAATTACAAAATATGTCACAGAAAATTTGTATTTTAATTGAGAAATCTTGAAATGACCAAGAAGGACAGCACAGAAAGAGAACAAAAACAAAACAACAACAGCAAAAAAAAAAAAAAAAAGGGCTTGAAAGCAGTCCATATCCTGCCTATCGTGCTTTTGTATATCTAATTTCAACTTCTTTTGGTCAGCTCAGTGATTAACTGGAGCTAATGGTGCAATTCTTGGTCACAGGAGGATTTTCTCCATTTCTCCTGATCCTTTACTTTCTGTTTCCTGATCTTACCAGCATTGTTTTGAGCTGCAGTCTTGAATTTTCTTGCAGGGGGTCCTCATTGCTACTGCCATATTGTGCAATCTGTGGTGCCTTCTCTTACTCACAGGCGTACTTACCAGGGGAGAAGCAGGCTCCTTTCCTCTGGAAAATCCACATTACCCACTTACTCTCAAAGAAGAATATAATAATACAGAGAACACACATGTAAATCATTTACCATCTGTCAAATCGTTTAAAGGAAGCTTTCATAAAATAAATTAAAAAAAAAAATCTCCAGATTTAAAAAGCAGCAGCAACAAAAGAGTTCTCTGTTTCATGTTATGGGTTTTTAAAATTATTTATACATAAAAAATTTAAACACTTATCTGAAACAACTATTCCATTTGATTGAGACACATGAGAGGTTAATTTGCCTTTCAGTTGGTGAAAAATGTTTTTTTTTTGACCAACTGTGTAGTTTTCTTCAGCTTCATATATGGAAAGCATTTACATAAATCCTTTAAAATACTGGCAAGATATCAACCTTACGAGGTCATTCCCAAGTTGCATAATTAGAATACAAATTGGTTTGCAAGTACTGTTCAGCATTTTGACACAGAATTAAGAAAATAGTGCCAGAGGGTACTCTCTGTTTCAGCAGTGTTTCAAGACCCAGTAAAATTAGTAACAATTATAAATAAAGCAGTCTTATTGTTGCCTAAGGCAAGAGGAGATGGGTGAAAGCCAGTTTCATGATAATTACCCTTAAAGCAAATGGAATCTTGATCAAATAATACTACTGGCATGGAAGACCAAACAAACTTCCTAAATGTAGAAAGTAATCATGTTCATTATAACCTATGCAAAAAATTTCTACAGTCTTATAGAAAGTTCCAGCACAGTTATGAATTCACAGTCCTTAAAGGCAGACAGAAATGTCAAAAAAAACTAGAGCAGTTTGCATGGATGTAATTTTTTATTTGCATGTGTGTTTGTTGTCTGTATGATTACACTGGCAGAGCTGCAGTTCTGAAGTTCTGACAGAAAGAGCTATTGACTTGGTTGTCATTTTAGGTTCTCTGCAAATTATCACATGGAATTATTTGCCGGAGAACCTGCCAAGGCACAGAATTTAATTATTTTAGCAATGAATTTGTGCATCTCAGACAAGTGAGGTGAAGAAATTTTTATGAGAGAGAAGATATTTTGGAATGACCAAATTCATTAATAATATCATGATATTAGATACCTTTTAAAAAACTTCACATGAAAACATCTGTTTTCTTATAAGAAAAAATTGACATGGAAGGTTCTCCAAATCTTTTATCATTTGGAAAATATTCCAACAAATAGAAGCAATTCCTGATTTTATTTATTGATTTAGTTTTACATTCTAATGTCATAACTAATTAGGTAATTAATCTAAAATAGTTTTATGTCCATATATTAATTGATAGCTCCCATATTTATCACATAATGGAAATATTTGGTATACCTGATAAATTTTCTAGGATTAATTATATCACTGTGTTATCCCTTTTTCTCAGCTATACGAAGTTTCACCATATATCTCAGCTCTGATACAGTAAGTCCTGGTTGCTAGGAATTACACATGGGGAAATGTTAAAGTAGTTCTGAGTAGGTTTTGTCCTGTTAGCAGAACTGTTTGGCTGTGCTTGCAGCCATTCATTCCCACTGGTGCATTCCTTCCACCTCCCTTCCTTTTAAAATTTCAGTCTCTACTTTTGACATCCCAGACCTGAAGCAGGAGCATCTCTTTGGTACATAGTGCTGCTGGGTGATCATGGCTAAGAGGAGAATTTGCATCAGGGCCCCAAGCCTCCTCCCTTGGGACTGGCTCAAAATATGAAACCATCTGATCAGATACTGGCATGAAGGGTTATTCCATAAAGGTGTAGAAAAACCTTTCCAGGAGCTCTTTCCCTTTACTTGACACATCTTACCCTGCCTTTGCTTGTCTGTGGTAGTCTTTAAATTAATCTAAAGCTTCACCTATGGGCTGACATCCCCCCTCCATCACCAGCTGTTGACTTGGTCTGCCCCTGTCCCCATTTCCATGGCCCTCCCAGGCCATCCTGGGTGAAGGCACCGTGGGTCTCCTCTCCATGTCTGACCTTGACCCTAATCCACAGGCACACAACCCAGCCTGGACCTCAGCTGGGCCACATCCCAGGCAGGTGATTTGTGCCTGGGGCTGGGGTGGAAACTGCCAGTGTTCCTCTGGTGCCCTGCACCTGGCAGTCAGGTCCTGTCCTGAGAGACCCTGAGTGCTTTGTTGTTCCTTGCCCAACAAGATAAACACACAGTCTGCCTTGCACTACAACATAAATCTCTGTATTCGAAAGGTATTCTTCTGAAAAGCACAGTGCAGCTGAAATAATGAGAAGAAAAAGACTAGTAAATGGAATTTTTGAGGTAGTTTTACGAAGGATTGCATGAATACAGTTATGAGTTAGGGTAACTGATGCTGCCCGATGACTGTTTTGCTTAATGGGGAAGGACTGAGAAAACAACTTAAATTTGTTAGCTGAGACCCTTTGATTTGTCTGACAGAGTTTAAAAATATGAATGTAACTACTAGCAGTTAATTTAGGTTTCAAGCTAAACAAATCCACAAAAATGTCTAATTTTTTTCATTGATAAGACTGATTTGGTTAGCAAAGAAATTATGCAGATAAATTGTAGATCAACTGTATTTTTCATAAGCAGGTGCCTGTCATATACTGATTTGATTGACTAATAACTCTCATCAGTGATAAAAAGATTTAGTTAAAATGATTTAGAACAGTTAACGGGGATTGCTCCATAACTATTTATCTAAAAAGGATCATCACCTGGTGGGGATTTTTCAGCTGTGTTCTGGCTACCTGCACTGCTGTTAATTAAAAAATTGGACAGAAATATAAATCACTACTGATAACACTTGTACATGCAAAAGGGGCTGATAGAGTGAAGACAAGTAACAGGAACAAATCAAAGAGAGATAACCAAATAATTTGGTGAGCTAAATCCACTCAAGAAAATGCAATTTAATATACCTAAAATAAAAGACATATCAAGAACAAGTTCATGCCTACATAATAGAAACTGTTCTGAAAATCAGTGATGGATGGATGGTCTTTTCTGATGAACACGTACTTGCACCAGAGGGCAATGGTGGGTTCTAAAACTAGCTCAAACCCAAAACACTCTTCACTATCTTACACTTCCAGTAGCCATCTGCTGTACTCAATGTGAGTCAAATTTAGGCAAGATAGATAGTCCCTCTTCCTAATTACAGCTATAAAAATGAACTTCATAGCACTTTGACAGGTTTCCTGGCTTCTTGCATTTATATTTCTCTTCTTGTCCTATCTTTCTTTCCCTTTTCACTTTCCAGTTGCTTCAGAAACAGAAGACTGAGAAAATCTACTGCTGCAAGTTAAAGCATCATATTGGAAGATGAGAGAAACATTCACAAATAGTGGAAAGGGTTTTACTACGTCCTGTAAGAAGGACTGGTCTGTATCATTGATGTCAAACAGTAAAATCAGAAAAGTAAATAAACTAGACAAAAGGAGGCCCTCATTCCCGTTCATGATTTCTAAAACTTTCCTCAGATGTTCAAAATAGTTGGGGTTTAAAAAAAACCAAAACATCAGTTTCATCTATACAGCTGAAAAGTCTTTATACTGGTGGCTAATACTACTCTTAAATCTTAAATAGGAAATAAGTAAGCAGAATAAGTTCAGAGATTTTACCTTTGCAGTATGGAGTAAGTATGGTTAGATTTTGAATTCTGAATATAATTTTGTTATTTTTGTGTTTAAAAATGTGTGCTGAAAAACTGAGAGGAACCGAGAAGAACAAAATGATTTGTATAATAGATTAAAATTAAAGTGAGGATTTTCCTCTCTTAGAATCTCAGTAGGTAATATGAAGTAAACAAACTAACCTCTGGCGGAAGTTATCTTTTCTTCCCTTGAAGGGGAGAAAATACTGAGACTTAAGTTTTTTTTCCTAGTTAAAAAGAGATACATGAAGAAATTGGTAGTTAAAAAACAATGCTGCAAAAGCCTTTATATTTTCCTGAATTAATTTTGAACAATTTTTAACAAATGGCTGCTTTCTCAAGAGGCCATTGAGAACACCTTTTGCCATCCATAGGAATATAAACTGACATCCTGCTTTACCTGGCCCTGCTCTAAGATGGGGGGTTGTTCCTCTTTGAGAATGTCTTCCAGCCCATTTAGCAATTTTGTGGTTCTGTAATTATTATCATGTGTTATTCTTTATGGTACAAACACCCTTGGGATTTTAAAGTGAACAGCTTAACTTGATTCGTCATGAAAAAAGACCCAAACAATGAAAACCCAGAAAAAACCCCATGTTGCTTAAAAGAAAAGCAGCATTAAGTGAGTGATGAACAAAGCTTTATTCAAGAAACACTGTAATATGGAATGGATTTATTTTGTAACATTTTATTTTCTAACTTATAAGTCTTTCCATGTCATAATATAGTACTTAGGGTCAAATGTTAACAATGCTAAGCAGTTTATGCCAAGTTAGCCAGATAACTAAACAGTTGGTACAAAGTTATTGAGCAATAACTCACAGATCTGCAACGCTGAAACAAGAAAGTGAGCTACTGCCTCTAAATCAATTTTATGTAATTTTAAAATGAATGCTGTCTCAACAGAACACTTAGATATTAGAAATTATTATACAAGACTAGGTTAGTGTCAAATATTCAAGTCCTTTATCCCTCTCTAAAATTAATTATTTAATTGTCATCTTGAAAAAAGGACATGAAATTAATGAAAGAATTAATTTTTTAAAAGAGTAATCCATAGGCTAAATTTAATTTAACCAACACTTTTTGCTTTGATTAATAATTTTTTAGAATATAATAATAAATGATACAAATACAAAGGTGTCAGAAAGCTCTGACATAGGCAGTAACATCAACTTAAATCTTGCTTATTAAATCTTCGCAAATACAAATAATATAATACTTATGAAAGGTAACAATTACTGTGGTATGATTCAGAAATAATCTCAGGAATAATTCAGAAATAATCTCTCTTATTAATTGCATGTACTCATAAATCATCAAGTTTAAGAAAATATTCCTATAAACTGTGATCACTATGACTACCATGAGGCACAGTGAGCAACAATACTGCTCAAGGTTTGCTCGCACATCTGTGTTCTTCCCGGACTTGTTGTACATATTTTGTAGTTTTCAAATAATAAATCTTCATACACATCTTATTAAATAATGTGACATAGCCACACTTTGTGAGGAAGAAAGAAACTTGTAAGTGGCTTTCTATGTGCTCTTTCTGCTAATCCTTCACAATTAAGCAAAAGTGGGACAATGTAATATTTCTGCATCCTTAACTTGCTGATAAAAGTTGCTCCTCACAAATGCTTCATTACATTTGTTTTCATGTTGACCCAAGTTTATGGAGGGGTTCTCATTTTTAAGCCACTTCATGTCTTATAGTCAATTTCAAGACTACTTTATCTTTTGATTATTCAAACAACAACATAATATAAAAAAAGGCTAACCAAGACAAGTCATGCCAAACCAGAAACAATAGCCTATTAGTCACTGCCAAGGACAGTTTTATTTAATTTCCCTCTAACATCCCTTAGCAAATGCATCCATAATTTAAAATATCTACATCAGTAAAAGTGCTTAGTCTGAAGATGCTGATGGTAGATTTGGAATTAGATCTAATGTGGCTTCATGCCCAGAATGGAGCAAGTCTGTTGCATGGTATTTTGGTTATGTGCTTAAATCATAAGGAGAAATGTATATGCGTGTCAGTTCAATCTCTGTTGTCTAGTGTCCATTTCTGTTGTCACCAATCACATCCTGATGCACAGGATTACTAACCATTTCAATTTTTGAGCTAACATTTTTCCATGTGATATATCCTTATTTCAACCCTTATGCAGTCCACGTGCACCTACTACTCAGTTTATTCAGTTGTTACAATATAATCTCTACATGGTCAAAGAGAAGGTAATGTAATTTTTCTTTTCCTCCCTCCAATAATTAACAACTTTCTAAAATGTTCCAGTGCTGGTCATTCTACCTACTGGCTGCTCCTGTGTCTCCCATGAAGAGATTTACATTCTCATATAGATCAATGTCAGTTCTTCCCACCTATTTAGAGTCATTCAGAGTAGCCAATGATATAGAGGAAGCCAATATGGCAATATTTGTTATTGCAGTCATGACCTATTAATCCAAAGATTTCTAGTGAACTACTAGCTCAAAATCATAACTTCAGTTATGCGAGTAGGATGCAGTCAAAATAACTGAGGTTTGAAGGGAAATTTTGAAGGTCATCTAAACAGACTCCTTGTTCAAACATCACAGTTACAGAAGGTTGTTTATGGTCTTGTCCATTTGAGTCTTAAATATCTCCAGAGATGGAGATTCTTCAGACTCGCTGGTTGCTTGTTCCACTGTTTGATAACTCACACGGTGAAAAAAAATAAGTCTGATACAGATTTTTGCTGTACCAACTTAGTGTTGTTGTTTTGCTTTCTTCCTCAGTATGATCTGGATCTGACATCTCTGTATTCTCTTTTTAATAAGCAGAAGACAGCAAACAGGCTCCCTCTGAGTCTTCTCTTCTTCAGGACAAGCATATCCCTTTTTATCAGCCTCCTCTCATATTACTGTTGCTCCAAAACCTGATTATCTTGGTAGTCCTGCACTACACGTTCTCCAGTTTTTCAATAGTTTTAGTGTGCTGGGGAACCAAGATGTGGACACAACAGTCCAATTTTGGTGTCACCAGTGCTAACTGGAGAGGAAGAATTCTTCTTTAACTGTTGGTAAAGCTTTTTCTGACACCTCCTAGGATGCTTTTGTGTTTATTTTCTGCAAGGACTCATTTCTGGCCTTTGTTTCCACCAGGATTCCATGTTTCTTATTTTTAGCAAGGCATCTTGTGAATCTCCATCTACTACTCATTCAAAGAGAGTCTCTCAGTGTCCTTTTATCATGCAGCACAAGACATGGACTTTTGCTTTTGCATAGCCTCCATGAAGATCCCATTAGATCAGTTTATTTTTCTAATTTTGCAACAGCAATTATTTATATTTGAACATTTTAAATAATTATTTTCAACATTGAATCTGACACTATTTTATTGGGTGGGGGGGAGGGGAACGTGTCTCGGGTTTTTTTTAAACTCTAGACCACATGTCTTTTAATATGTACCTGTGCTGCATTCTTGCATTTACTTGGTACTGTCTACAGAATTTCTGAACTCGAGATTTTAGTTTTTCCAACACTTGATTCCTTGTATATTTAAATGCCTACTTAACATTAAGTTTGTGTGTAGTTTCTCTGAAGTCATTGATTAATGCTAAGCATGGTCTTAATTGCATTGTTGGACTGTGGCCAGAATGACTGATGTCTCATTCGTTGCAAGCTATTAATGACTCCTTGTAATCAATGAAACTCTAGTGAGAAAACTTATTCCCCAGTGCAGGGATGTCTGTCTCCTAAATTCAGATACTTAAATCAGAGGTTAAAACTTTGGACTAGCAAATCCAAACTATTAAACTATGCAGTCTGTGATACAATAGGGAGACAGTAAGAACTTCACAAAATCCATCTTCCCATTTCATGGAAGGTAAAGTTTTTTTGAGAACTATTTTTTTCTCATTGTTGCTGTTAGAAAAAATGAAGACAACTGGCTCAGAATGCATGATAAACCTCATACAATAGAGGTAATGAGAGGTGAATATCACCTTGATAACCAAAATTGTGTTGCAACACTACAGTGCTTGAATTATGGCTATTGGTGTGGGGTTTTTTTCTTACTCTTGTGTGATAAACCCCACAGTCATACAGAAGACAGTCCTTACCTGTTGGCCTGGGTAGAGAGAAAAGCACTATTACTAAAGAACCTGGACATTTGGGGACCATGCTTTTTTGAGCAACTCATTAGAGGATTAACAAGAGGAAAAGAACATCTTGATCTGACTCTTAACAAGAAAAGGATGAATCCAATGTTTAGTGTGCTAATAGCCATAAAGTATTCAAATTCACTTCGTTTGTGGAAAGGATAAGCTTCCCCCATCAAATTATGCCGCAGTAATAACTAATTTTAAATTCAGCATGTTAGAGACTTTGAGCAAGAGTATATCACTAAACAACAAAATTGGCAGAGTTAAATGCAAAACAACCAAACAAACTGAACAGCAACACATAACCTTGGAGAAGGCAAAAAAACAAATTCAAAATATAGAACAGTGCATATAAAATGGAGTGGACAGAGAATAAAAATTTTAGTTTAAATATTAAGGCATGAGAGACAAGCCATACAGTAAAAGTGGTTTTGAATAAAATTTTCTTTGAACACACTAGAATTAGGATCTATACAAAGAGCTGAATGGATTCACAGATAAATAAAAATTTAACAGACTGCACCAAGGAGATGGGATACATTAGAGTAGAAACATGAAATTACTTTTTTGACACATATTCGTTACTCAGGAATGTAAATAAATCGTATCCCTTAAAGCTGAAGCTTCATCTTTATGAAGATAAGTCTCAAAAGCATTCTCAAATATATCAACAGAGGCATCTCTAAAACAAAATTAATAAAATGAACACATTACCTGGACCACAGATTGTTTATACAATAGTTCTAAAAGAGGTCAGATTTAAAGTAACTGAACATGTAAATGTGGTGTCTATCAAGCTAAGTACCCTTCCACAGGAGAATGGAAGGCCCTAATCTCAGTGTTACTTTTTTAAGAAGGCCTTGACTCATCTAAGGAACCACAGGGCAGAGGAAATATAGCAGGTAATAGAATCAGAGGTAAAATAAAAGACACAGGAATCAGAGACCAGAGTACTGAAACAAACCCAAACCCAAAATTGACTTTCAGATACAATGTTTGAAATCATAGCAGGAATATAAATACCAGTTTTTGTTTGTAAGTATAGTCTATTTGGAGAAGAATAAAATTTTCACAGGTAATTGGTGCCTCAGACACATTCTAAGAAGTTGTCAAATGGAGGAAGAAAAATGATCCACTTGGTGCTCCTGTATTACTTATCTAGGAACACTTACAGATTTCTAGGACCTTATGCACAGCTTATCAGAGCCATGTAAAGGCTGAGGTTAGAAGGCACCTTTGGACATCAACTTGTACAACAGCCCTGATCAAACAGGGTTAGCTACTGTAGGATCCCCAGGTGTGTGACCAGATGGCATGGTCACAATTACTACTGGGGAAAGATCACAATTCCAATATTTTTTTTTGTGTTCTTCTCCCTTACTGCTGCCTACAGAGGATGAAGTTGAGGTGTTCAGGCTGTCTGAAAGCTGTGGTGTAGTACAAAATGGCCTGGAACATCACAAGATACACTGAAGACAATATGTAAGGGCAGATACAGCCATACTGTATGTTGATCTGTGAAAAAATAACCAACAAAACCGATAAAAACTAGTTGTCTTGTTGCCATGTTAATTAAATTAACAGCCACAGAAAAGGGAAAATGTCTTTGAATAAGTAAAGTATATTTGAAAGGTAAAAATTAAGGATGAACAAATTGACACTTCTGTAGTAGAGGTAAGGTACAGTGAAGTTGTTCAAAGAGTAGTATGAAATTGTTAACATGTTTATAAAGTTTATGGGAAAGGCAGGAAAAAAAACCAAGGCAACAAGATTTACTAGCACAATTAGAGCAATGAAAACTAAAATGCTAGTAAAGATTTTTGGAAGAAGCTCAAAAGTTTGGAGAACTGAGGGATGAGTGCAATTCAGTATTTTAAACTCAAAGCAGATATGAAGAGCAGAAGCAGCTATAGTCACATATATATAGCAATATGTTGTTAATTAATTTTCTCAGTGCAAGAAAAGGGTCATAGAGTCATTCTTCACAGTCTTCTGAACAGAGTAGAGCAGAGGCCATAAACCCAAGAATGTCTGTATTGGCTCAGGCAGGAACAGATTTTCATTTTCTTCATAGCAGCCCATATGGTGCTGCATTTTGGATTTGTGATTGAAACAGCATTGTTTTGACGGTGGCTGAACAGTTCTTGCATAGTTTTGAGGGGTTTTTTTAGTTTTGTTTCTGTTTGAACTTCTTCCACTCTGTCACCCAAGTGAATAGGCTGGGGGAATGATCAAGAATTTGGAAAAGGGGAAACCCAAAACAGGTGACTCCAACTGTCCAAAAGCATATTCTGTAATATATGACATGCTCAGCAATAAAAGTTCAGGTAAAAGAGGAGGATGAGGGTAGCTTGTGGTTATATTATTTTTCTTCCCAAGAAGCCGCTACACGTGATGAGATCTTGCTTCCCATGAACTGGCTGGATATCTCCATGCCAACAGAATATAGGGAATGAATTCTTCATTGTGCCTTGTTTGAAGCTTTGCTTTACATGTTAAGCTGTCCTTACCCTGAACTGCAGGTTTTTCTCACTTTTGTCTTTTTTATTGTCTCCTGTAGCCCACTGAGAAGGAGTAAGTGAGCAACTGAGTAAGGACTTAGTTGTCAGGTGGGATCAATACACCACAGTATTATAAATTATTATAAAGAGGGAAAAATACATAGGTTTTCCACTCCATAGTTCCATGTTGGACTTGTGTCTTGAAAATCAAATAAATTCTGGTGTTCCTACTCAATTAACAGAAGATATTCCAAACTGAAAAAAGTTACAGAAGAGGGTAAGAAGAATAAATTAGTGTATGAGTTGTCTGCTTCTGAGAATATAAATAAGCAGCTAGAAGAAGTGATGGATGTGGGGAAATACATTAGAAAGATGATAGAATTATGAATGATATATTTATGAATAAATAAAGAATATCAATTTGCAACTTATCATGGCTTAGAAAGATCGCATTAGGCTTAATTTGACAGACTGAAAGCAAATCAAAATAGTGTTTTTTCCACTCCAATTGTAATTAAATTAGTTAACATGTATTGCAAAAGATGCAAATGACAAAAACATGATTTCATTTAAAATGCATGAGATGGTGTGGAGTTTTAATTATTATAAATATAGAAATAACTATAAATATAGAAATATATTATAAATATAGAAATGGCTATCAAATTTTTTGATATATTATATAGGAATCACCATCTTCAGAAGCTGAGATGATGTATCAGATAGAGACTGCTCATAACAATATTTTTCTGACTATTTGCTATAAGACACTATTAGGGATAGGGCATGGAATTAGAAGTAGTAGACAGATCTTTCACCTGTGCCATCACATCAAATGTCATAAATTTAGGTTCTTCATAAATCTGAGGTGTTTGCATACTGTCAATATAGCCAATAGGAAAAGCCAGCCATCTCTGGACAGTTACTTTTCTAAGTTTCTCTGTTAGAGAAATGCTATGCAAATGTCTGCTCTTGTATTGATACTTCTCAATGATTTGCATCAGAAACACTTCATATTTGTGAAAAAGAGTCCATGAAGAATTCAGAAATATTCTGTATATTGAGAAGACTGGAGTATACAATGCTGAAGGTAAATATAATTCTTCAGTTATTTCAGAATCCTTTTTCTTCACACAGTTTTGCCATGCACAGATAACACACATCCTTCATGCTTGTAAAAAGGAAATAATATTTATAGAATTCTGACTGGAGATCTGTAGCATATCACTCTAATTCTGTCTTAAAAAATGAGACAGAACTGTGACTTACTAATTTCCAAACATTCTTGATTTAATGGTCCTTTTTTAAGAATCATACTGGCACAGATAGAAAAAAAAAATCCCAACTAACCAACCAAAACCAAAACCCCCAAAAAACTCTCCCATAGAATTTTCTTCCAGTACTCACATTTTCACTAATAGGACATATCAAGGTGCTGTACTTGTCCTGAGAGTATCTCACTCCATGCTATATTGGGATGCTGCTGTTTCAGATATTTAAAAGCCTTGGTTTAACACACCCTGCCAAGAAATGCCATGAATGTCAGAGTGCTTTAAATCAAAACTGAAAACTGACTTGTTTTTCTCTTTGCTTCCCATCATTAGCTTGGCACTGCAAGCTGTGTTATTAATTATTGTACATCTCTTTTAAAGCACCTTGAGATGTCTTGCTGAGATAAGGTACTATGTCCTATAAATGGAAGTTATTCACATCCAGTCAAAAATTATTCTAAAATAGAGTGGAAAAAAGTCTTTCAAAAGCACCATTACCTATAAAAAAATTCAACATAAATTAACACAATAAGGTTGATTTTAGAATCTGCATTTACAGTTTACAGCTCAGAGAAGTATTTATACCTGTGCATTATGTCTTCAAAATAATTGTATATTCATAGTAACTCACATGAACATTGCCCATCTTTATTTAGGTACAACCAAACACATAAAAAGAAGGGCAGACTGGATGCAGATACAAAATTTCTGCTAGCATTCCTATGATGGATTTCCAAGATAAAGGACTTGCACCATATGTTACTGCTGATGAAGAGGAACAAATGAGGAAGGCATGTAGCTCGTTCTAAGAGGATAGATACAAAAGCTGGATAGTTTCTAGAAGAAACTTCTTTGACACTGTTGAGCTATTTTAATACTTTGGTTGAACATCATAGGGCTTCAAAAAACATGGGATATTAGCATCTCAACTGAAAATGGGATTAGCTGTAGTTTTGGGATCCTGAGATTACCTTTAGCTTTAGATTTAACTTCATATCTAGTGACACTGTTTTAAAAATGCACTTGGCCTCATTTCATTTTAGACTATTTGTTAATAAGAATAGTTTTATACACCAGGAGAGGATTAAAGGTTATAAAAGAGGCATCAAAATTATGAATTCACAAGGAAAAATGTAAAGAATGGAGGATCCTTGAAACTAGGGTTAACTTCACTGCTGAGGCCAAGGCTTATTCAGCTATATAGAGGACTGATACTTTCTCTCAGTTATTTCTCCTTCTGGCTATGTATGCAGTAATCATCTAACTTGTGCATTATTATTTTTCCCTTTAGATCCCAGATATTTAATATGTGAAAAAAATTCTCAAAAAGGAGAAATTATCTTTTAAAATCTCAGAAGAAATGATCAGCACAGCTGGATGTTGAAATTATGTCTCCAGTGAGGGAATTCAGTTGTGCTTCTACACACTTCAGTTTTGTAAAAACACTTTCAGACAGCCTCTAATAAAGGCAGCACAGATAATTATCTTTAGAAGTGCTCTAATGTTAAAATGTAAGCAACTCTGAGACTTCTTAGCCATTGCCAGAAGCTTAGTAAATCAGCTGTTTGTAAAAATATTTTTTATCTCAAACACAGAAATTAATAAAGTTGGGAAAAATAATTTTCTTGTTCTTATATGTTTCAGAATTCATGACCTGTGTTTGGCATGAATGAAAAACTGTTCCAGGTACTCTGTGGCTTCCTCTCTGCTCATTTCTGCCTGTAGCATGGCATGTTAAATACCATTTCACCATGGAAATGGAAGAAGCAGATCCACAGGAAATTGTCAGGGACCACTGAGACATTCACAGGACAAGCATTGCAACAAAATGGACAAATTTCACAATTTAAATCTAGCGATTGCTAGACAGGAATGGACAAGCATAGGAACAAGGGATTACAAAATCCCAGCTGCTATTGAAAGATTTACTGTTTGGTGTCAGATGTAGCCTAAGGTCAAGCTTGGTGGTTAATGAATGTTTTGACATTAAGTAAGGGATGACCATACATGAACAAAAGAACACATTATGGTGAAGGTGTCAGTCATGACAACATTAATCATTCTAAGCCCATTCATAGCTAAAAAAGTAAAAATTATGAGGTTCCCGGCGAATTCAAAGGAACATTTTACATATTTCTTGCCATCTGTTTTTCATTTAGTACACTTTCTGAAGTGAAGAATATCACTTCTAACATCAAGAACACAGATTTGGACTTAATGCCTAATGATACAGTAAGACTGACTGCATATTGATGGAGTCAGCAGTATTTCCCTATCTCTTGATATTTTCAGGTTCAAGTCTAACCTGCACTTTATTTTGTCATTGTATCTTGTATAAGGCTTGCAAAAATTACATATAAAACACAAGTTGAAAACTTCAACAACAAAAGAGATAAAAAGTGTAACCACGTAATTCAGTACAATTTCAGTTAAAGTATGCATTGCATTTTCTCTTTCTTATTAGAGGGAACACCCTGAAGATTTGGCTAACTTTCCCTCCACCCTTTTCTCATCATTGCATGTTATGCCATTAAAGAATCTCATTTACCCATGGGCTGGATGTGATATCTTGTAAAAACTTATACACTTCCAAAGACCATATTTGCAAAAATTATACTTATGTCGAAGATACTTAGGAAGATGAACTGTGATGATATTTCCCCAGATGAGGATTTCATGAAAGAACTAATTCATATTTATTTACATTCAATTTTTTAAAACTACTTTCTTTCCTCTGCAAAGAAATTGTAAGTGGTAGTTCAAAAGAATCTTCATATCAAAGCTGATGTTTGAACTGATTGGTGAGCTGT
Organism: Rhipidura dahli; assembly: GCA_013399225.1. Taxonomy (NCBI): domain Eukaryota; kingdom Metazoa; phylum Chordata; class Aves; order Passeriformes; family Rhipiduridae; genus Rhipidura; species Rhipidura dahli. The sequence continues at coordinate 57,151 of VXAC01005940.1, forward strand.
GTGCACTCAACACATACGTTGCTGTGCAGTTATCTCATAGGATGTTTGATTACAAAAGCAAATAATGAGCTTCAATTTCTTTCACAGAGCTTCTGGTTAGCAGACATTTTTTGATGTTTATTTTAAATTGAACTTGAAGAATTTAAATAGTTATCTGGCTACTAGCATAACTAAATGTGTTTCTAACAAAACAGTTCAAAATTATGCTATTGACTACAGTAAAAATATAAATCTTAATATTTAAATTTCTGGCCCTATTCTGCTCTCATTCACATATAATGTCTATGTTACCACAAGTGTTTCATTAGAGTGCAGATAGATCTAGTACTGAATAAATAATTTTTCTTGCAATTAAATCTCCATTCCCTAATATTTTAAAGTGAACCTGGACCTTAGACTGATGGTGAATAAGAATATCTTTTAAAGAGTATCTTATTTTACTTTTGTATCTGCAAATCCTATGTGGCTTAAAATTGCTACCAAAATTGTATACCTTTTTAAAATAAACTTTCAGTCTTTTCATATAATTTCTTGTATATCAATGCAGCAGTACAGGCCTGAGCAGCTTTGTATACACCAATTTGAAATAGTTAAAAAGTAATTTTTTTCTATGAAAAGAAAATGATAACTTAATATTTGCCTCCTTAGAGATGCCATGAAGGCACATAATATGTTCCACAGTGCCCAGCCGAAACACTCCTGCACTACCATAGTCAATGGTCAACCAGTCACGTGTTGTGTAACTAATCGTGTTTAAATTATTGATCTCTGCTCTTCCAAAAGTAAGATGTCACTATATGTTCATGTATGAATAAGAAGGAAAAATTCAGGCTGCAATTCATAGTGAATTAAAACTAACACAGGCCAGTAATAATCTATAGTTGCAAAACTGATGGACTTGGTTTTTTAATCCTGTGTCAATTACTTGTTATAAACAGCAAAACTGTCATGAAAGCAAATAAAAATATTTCTATCACAGTCTCTGGTTTATTTCTTTTTATCTTTTGAGTCTGTTTTACTCAGAGTTTGAAAAAAGGCGCAGGAAACAGTGAGGTTTTCTTTTGGTCTTTGATGTTTATTATATCTTATCTATAACGCAGCTACACAGAGACTGCTTTCTAGGTTAACAAGGTGAAAATGGTGCAGGATGTCTGCTTCCAAGACAGACAATACCCCAGATTGTCCAATTATTAATTGCCAACAAATTTATTTTCACTTACAAACCAGTGATTATTAATTTCTCACCTGCATTGCACAATTTTTGACCCAATGGCAAATTACTTGGATTTGTGAAGAAGAAAGAAGAAGAACAAAACCAAGCCCCAAAACCTCCATCTTGCAACCTACACATAACTAATATACTACAAACCTAATTTTTCTACATATTCCACACAGTGATATAACAGGTCTGTTTAATCACATAGCAATACTCTCTATATTATCCCACAATCTTGGGAGCCTTTCCCAGGGCCTCAGATCAAATGGAGTGTGATTTTGAGATTGCTTGTCAGAACTGAAAGACTGATATTCTCAGGATTCAGGGTTCCAACACATTTCTAACAGAAAATCAGAAGCTTAGAAAATGTGTTAATTTTACAAGGTTTTTTCAAAGGTATCAGGATGTACCATTTTAACACTTTCTCTTAAATCACTTGTCTGAATTCTTGCTTTTGTTTAAACTAGTCTTCAGTTTGTACAACAAAAACAAACTGCTAAGATATGAAATATGTTTCTTGAACTCTTTTCGTTGAGAAATGTGCTGAGAAATGTTCAATTAAATTTAAAAACGTACTTTAAAAATTCTGTAAACTTAAAATCCTTTTTAGAATTAAATTTATTCTTCCTCCATGTTGACTTTTTACCTTTTTCCCTTTTAAGCTGTGAGTTTATCTTATTTAGTCTCATTGATTTCAACAGCATTTTTAAAGAAATTTGAAAATATTAATACGCATAATTTGTCAGATTCACAGTAATTTAAATAATGGTTTCCATACATTATTTTAGATAATATGTGATTATTGCAGTATTTTTTCTGACCTTATCTATGTTGAACAATTGCTCTCACACCATTACCCTTTACTGAACTCCAATAACTAATTATGACAAAATCACCTCTGCCAACATCTCTGACAATAATTAGCTGTCCAATTTTTTGCTTTGTTCAGCTTCAGAAGCAGAAATCAATTCTTGTCATGCTTTAGAATAATACAGAAGCTGTGAGAATTTAGCATTTTTTTGCAAGAGACTAATAAAGAAGACATTGTTTAGTTTCTCACCGTTTAAACTGAACACATTCAGTTCTTGCTCAGAAGACTACTTTCTTCACAGTAGTAACATCATCTTATGGGATCTTCTGTGAATTTCCTTAAACCTTACAGATGAAACTTCTAGTAAGATGCATTATGTGGTATTGTACCACACCACTGTACTAGTAACTCATTCAATTATTTGTGTACCATGACCCCAGCATGTTTTTTCTATGCACTAGCTAGACAGAATACTCTTCCTTGCAGGGGCAAGCATGACCTATGTTCCTGTCTTCTAGACAGACTTGGGTTTGTCAGATGGAAATCATGGTTTGTTTCAGTGAACTCGGCTTAAGCAGTGACCCAGTTCATTCTGTGTGACTGCCCTGCATGGTTCACTGTTTTATGCTCTGTCAGTCTTCGTGCTATCTGCAAATTTTGTCAGCAACGATTTTTTATTTGCTTCTCTGCCACTGATAGTAATATTGTCAGATCCATTATTGTTCACTTCAGAAATTCAAAAAAATGTCCTCAATCAATGCTTAATTGTCACAGATTACTTCAGGGGATATATCAGTCAGGCATTACCATGCTTTAAATGGCTCTTTTATTACCATGGTCCTTTTCTGTACTAAGTTAACTGCTAAAAATGAGCCTACTCTTTTCAACAAAAGATAAAATCAAGTAAGAAAAACCTACCAATGGTGTTCTTCACAAAGAGAAAACTATCAAATCAAGTAACCAATTAAATTGTTGAAGGATATGTAAGTCATACACAATGGAGGAAACTGTTTTCCCTTACACAGTGAAGGAAACAATTGTTATTTTATTGCAAGACTCTTCTTTGGTGTACACAGAAGTTGCGTAAAAAAAGGTATTTGGTATTTTTTCACGTCTATGCTTACACAGCTAGGAATAGAGTATTCCTATTTACCACACCATCTAAGTTTTACAGAGCATGAACTATTAAAGGTGGCTTAAAACTTATTATAAACATCGTAAGATACCTACAAGACTAGTGTCTTTAGACCTAGTCTTACAATCTTATTCTAAGAAAGCAATGTAAGTGATGTTTTGTTTTTCTAATTTCTTTCATGTCACTGCTGTTTTGTCTATAAAATTAGAGACAGTGATTTTTCAAAATACCCAAGAAGGGAATTCAGTGTTTGGCTGAGGTGCTGGGGTTTTTTTTCTATTAATTGAATAAAATAATTTATATATTTCAAGAAATGTATGTTATTCTATAGTAATAAGTAGGTTCTGAAAAGCTTAATCTCTTCAAAAACTGCATATCTTTCCATTAACTGTGATAAAATTTTAAATCTTTTTGGAGACCACTTCAAGATTGGGATTAAATGCTTGAATTTGAAATTGGAAAATTGTGGCAAACCACTGTGGCAAAATTTAGACTGTAGTCTTCCTCGCAATGTTAAAATATACAGTAATATTTTTATGATAATGTAATCATAGGTTATGACAAGTGTGTGTTGCATTAAAAGTATAGAAATTTGGCAGAAAATACATCCCCTTGTGTTCCAGCTGGTCCTCAGGTATCAGAGTGGTGGCTGTGGCAGAATTTCTTATTATAAGTCTGGTTGTATTCAATAAAGACTTTCACAATCACCCATTTATGAATAATGCAGTTTATCAAAGCAATAGAAATATGATTTCAGAATTGCTGTTGATAAATGCACTTGTGGCATTAGTACTAAATATTTAAGAAAGAAAAATAGAACAATCAATTGGTAATTCATTTAGCTTAACTTTACCAGCTTAATTTTGCCATCACTTAAGCTTGATTTCACCAAGGTATCCTCCCACACAGCTGATGGCACAAATCTTATGGAAGAGCCATCCCTGCTTAGGGGAGGACAGGGTCAAGCCCAACAATTTGTCTGCAAGGTGAGGTCACGTACTTATCCTCTGCCACGGAGGTTTTCAAATGACAAATTTATACTTTCGGGAGAAGGGGAAATGAGTCTGTACTGAAATGTCATGTTGCAGCCATCCTAAACCTTGGAGGCAGCCCCTTCATGTGTAAAGGAGAGATACTAAGAGTTTTGTATGCAGAGGCTGTTGGGTATTGCAGAGTGGTGGAACAGAACTGTGACATGACAGTGGAACTCCCTCTTTCACTTGGCTGAGACAGCAAGAAATGTCATGTGGCCTCTGCCTGGTAATCTCTCACTCCCATTAGCAGACCACCACATGTAGAGAATAAATGCTTATTTCAAATTACTTGACACATTAGTGATATTCAGACAGGACTGGTGTGCTCATCTGAAGAGGCAGATAGCGACTGGGCAGCATGTCCTGATGTTTCTAAAAGGCTATGAAACATCTGCATTTAGACATCTGAAGCCCACTCTTAATGTCAATAAATGGTCATATTGTTCTTGATTTAATATACCTGACATTTGGAGGTCAGACTGGCATAATAAACACAGCTCTTCAATATTTAAAGTGTCAGACTTACACTCCAGCTCTGACTCCAGAAGGAAGCAGTTGCCTGCCAGGTCTTAAATCGTGCATTGCAGCTCTGGTGGATGCCTGAAAGGACTATATGCAGCTTGGAGAGCATCAGACCCTACACTGCAGTAAGTGTATCCTACTCTCAGAGAGACAATCAATTCTCCAAATTCCACAGTCAGTGTTGACCAAAAGCTCATTAGGTTTGCCTAAATATATACACCTAGTGTTAACTGAGATACCATGTGGCATCTGAAACATGCACAAAAGACTGGAGGACTTACTACAGAACTTTTGGGAGATCCATATTTTTGCAGAACAAGCAGACAAGCAACTGAGCACATCTCCAGTTCTGCCTTGACTATAAAGGACATCACACGTACTCCATATACAGTCACCCACATTCAAATAAGCCCTACATTTAAATTTCTACAATCAAAAGTGGAACTCCAACCCGTGAGCTTGTATAAATTTCTCACACATAGGCATGAGAGACTCCCTTTGATGGAGTCTGACTTTTTGCAGTTTCAGAGTGCAGAGGGTCTTCCATAGATAATGTATTGTGCCTGCCAAATCCATGCCTGAGTCTCCATAAATCATGCTAAATGTGGGCAAATGAATTAAACTTCTTTTCACATGTACTAATCAAGAATAAGGTACATCTTCCCAATAAACTGAATACTCCTAAAATTATTAAAACCCACTATTTTATCTTTAAATTTTCTTGTTCTATTTTTGTATGTGTATATTTACACTCTTGATTTCATTCTTTTTAATATTCAAATATAAATACAATCACAGCTCTAACTTATCCTCTACTTGTGCGTAAGGAAAGTACTCAGTTTTTCTTTCTGAAAATGTGCATGTTAATCACTCCCCCTGAATTTATTTGAACTGCAGTTCTCTAGGAAAACATCTGAGAGACTTCTTTGTTTACTATGAAGTATTTGTCTTTCTTATTAGTAGTATTATCATCTTCATTGTCATTAAGTACTTTTTATGCTTCATTTATCAGTTGTAATTGAAAAAATGTTCACTGACAAGGACCTGCTCCCAAACTCATATAAATGTATATTTCTTCTAGTTAATACTCATGTTTTCATTAAATTCAGTGCATGCTAAAAATTCCCATAAAATCATCTGAATTATATTGATAAATTCCACATATTTTGAACAAAAATAGTTGTATTATAGCTTTGTTCTTTACAAATATAGATGCTTATTTTATTGTAATTTTAATAAATCTCTAAATTATGACAGCTAGAACTGTTGTCTAGGCCAATAACCTTGGGGAAAACATCTTCTGAAAAAAGTTGAAACAAATAATTCACATTTTGCAGCCATTAGAGAAAATTTTCATAAGCATTTCCTATTCTAAATGCTATTTTAAAAAATAGCAGAACAACACAACATGGTTATAATAGTTCTTGCAAACAATGTTGGCATCTTTAAGTAGTTTGCTCTCATATCTAGTGAGAGATTTATAAATCTTCATGGAAACATATTTGGAATCTAAAAGGCAATTTTATGCTATTTTAAAAAATAGTCAGATCTTGGGAAGCCTCACTGTTTCTCATTATTTATTGTTTTTCTTTAGAAAGGACCAGAATTTCATATTACCCGTGCTCTCCCCCACCCTCACATCAGTCTGTGTCTTAGCTTCTACCTGACATATCTTACTATGTTCAAAATTATGGTACAGAGCTAAAATTACTATTGAAGACAAAGTTATTTTGTATTCAATTGAAAATGAAAATTATTAGAAAGGTGTCTTACTGCTAGTTTTGATGCTGCAGAGTAGTCAAGAAGAATGAGGTTGAAAGATTTCTGTGAGTGTGCTGCCATTCACAGATTCTCACTTGTTACTCCCTGTTATTAACATATTGTTGTTTGCCTGTCTTCACTGTATTCCTTCAGAAAATGCCTAAAACAAACAATTCTTCTTTGGTAAGGATTAGGTAAGAATTAGATTTAACCCTGAAAAATATCTAGGAGTGGATTGGGTTAAAAACTGAGCATTTCAGGAAATTATTCTATCTGGTAGATATGATTGGAGATATTTGAAAGAATACTTCTGACAGGTCTGCAATCTGTCCTCTGTGAAAAGCAAATTACATTTCAAAGGCCACTCCATAGCTTCTAATAATCTTTTTTTAAACTAGAGTAAGTAAAGATTGGAATAAAATGCATGGCATATTAAGACTGCAAGTTCAAAGACGGGGCTGCAGTCAGAGACCCTGAAAGTCTGTATAAAACAGGTAAAACATTTTTGAGATAAAAACTGCTATGGACTGAAAAATTGGCCAGTGTAATTGTATGATGTTTGTGTAGTCTCAAAGTATCACGACCACTATCCCTATTTCAAAAACAATCTTTGCTCTTCCTTTCTAAAATTGTGCAGATTCTGTTTTTCATTCTGCTCACCTTTTATGCAACAAAATATTTGATTTCTAATGTTTTTCAGTTCAGTTATCTTTTGTTATACACTTGAGAGCTGTATGTGAATTGCCAATGCACTCTGAATCCACATTAAACACTTCATTTTGAATGAATATGCTTTCACATAATAATTCAAATTTAGTTCTTCTAATATATGACCAGAGTCCCTACTTTGCACCCACAGCTCATGACAAGAAAGTGTTGATTTTTATTGTGTTATTTAAATAGTATATACATGTATACAGAGACATATAGGTTATAAAACCTATTTGTACTATATTTATATTTTGTGTTATATGTAATTCTTATACAAATTTTTCCATCACTAGGCTATTGTGCAAAAGACTGATCAGTATCACTCACCTAGTTGTCATTTAAGCAAAAAACCCCAAACTTTCTTTAGTTTTGTATGGAAATTACAATGAGCTCCAAAAGGATAACTTAAGCAGTACAAAATGTTAATCACAAATTATTTTCCTCACTATTAAGATCTCTGAATTTCTTGAAATTGTTAGCCTTTACCATGAACTAGCAATAGCTGTATGTAGCAATGACATTTCCTGGTAAATATAACTGGGGAAAAGTAAAATGAGGATCTTGAACCATGGGCTGTGGGCTGAAGCTGATTTTGATGTGTGCTGGAGTAGTGGGCAGAAAATGGAATGTGGCTTTTTCCATGTGAAACACAATAAAAAGAGCTCAGACCACACTTCCTAGGTGTCCATCTAAAAGCTTTTCTTTCTGTAACACTGCATCATGCCAAACTTTTCTCGTTTGATTCCCTTGAATGTCCTTCTAATTTATTAACCATGCTCAGTTCTTTATTAAGACTGCCAGTAGATCAAGTAGGTCTTTCTGTGACCTATTTATTTTCTATGATAAAATAAATGTACAAAAATTGGAAATGTCTTGTTATTTCTGAATGTATTGTAGCACCATGGCCCATCAGATATGGTGGTGTTTCTGCTGCAAAGATCACTGGTCACCAGATCTCACCGAAGCCTAAAAAATTGTCTTGATTTCTGCTTGCTTTACCATCAAAACAGATTGTTAATACCAATCAGGTGGTACAGGGGCTACTGATTGAATGTCATCCCTATTCTCCATGTTTAATCCTGGGCCTTACTAGAACTTGTTTCTATTTATTCTACTGAAGTCTGGGATATAATGCTTATTTATGCCACACAAGCCATGCAGTTTAGGGCCAAAGTCCAGCAAAGAGTCTAGAGTAAGAAAATAATTATCATAGTGTAGAATTGCTGACTAACAGTAAAGGCGTGAAAACAGCAGAAAAGAAAAATGACACAATGAATGACATTGACCTTTTCTCAGCAGGAGCTCAGCAGGCAGGACATTCATTGATAAAACACCTACCGGTCCCCTTGAAACTTCAGAACAAATGGGAACTTTCTCTGAATAATAATTGGTGATTAATTTACTTTTACTCTGCTTGCTGTTATGGCGCTCATCTAGTGATGCACTTTAGTCATAGAAACAGAGTAAAAGGTAAAAAGGGAAAAAAGAAAAAAAACCCACACAATGCATTTATATCTATCCTGTTTCAAATACCTCATATTTCTACAATGGAAACTGAATGAAAAAGTATTCATTAGAATTGTAGTCAGTGCTTTTCAGCATCTCACATAACCTTGAAAAAGGAATATATTCCTATGAAAAGTGAAAATAAGTCTAATAACAATGTCAGTATGATCTCCTACAACAGGTATTACTTTCATAATAGCTGTGTTCATTCTTCTTAATGAACCAAGTGCTTTAGACTAATCACTTTTTACTACCCCTTCAATATCAACCTATATTGGGGTACATATTAGGGTATTTTAATTAAGTCAATGAAGCATTTTTGTGTACTGACATTTATTAAAAACAAAAATTAAATTTGAGCTGTTATAGAAAATATTTTCATAAGAATCCTTTTTAAAAACTTTAACTTGTAGGCATCTAAATAATAGAATTTGAGAAATTTATTCAGCATTTTTATCACTGGTTTTTGTTATGCATCATTTCAATTCATCAAAATTTCCAGGATTTTTTTTTTCCTACAAACTTCTTAGAAATTTTTTTTTTTTTTTTTTTTTTTTCAGCACACATTTTGTAATC
>VXAC01005940.1:66436-105153 GCA_013399225.1 Rhipidura dahli
TTTTTTTTTTTTTTTTTTTTTGGCATGGCATATGGTACTACTCAAACACCTCTAATATAGTGTTAGTGTTATCTACCTTCTTTCACACTGGAAACCTTCCATGTGTTTTGGGTTTTTTTTTTTTTTCCTGAGATGGGGAAAGCTGGGTGAAACACAAGCAGGAGAACAGCTGACAAAATGTGGGGCAGGTGAGTAGCAATGACAACCACCTGTCACCCCCACAAAGGGCAGCCCTGGGGAGCACTGTGACCAGGAGTGCAGTGGATAGAGGAGGCAGAGGAGCACGACATGGCCATGGTGTGTCAGTCAGACTGTGGCATGGCTCTGGATCTTTCATGCATCAGGAACAGGCAGCAGACCTGCCTGCAAAAGGTGTGCCCAGGGTGGGGACTTCCTGCAGCAGGTGGCTGAGCTGCAGGAGATGGTGAGAAGGCTGTGTAGCATCAGACAGGCTGAAAGGGCTTAGATAGCTGGTTTGAAGTGCAGTCTGCAGTGAACCCACAGCCCACTACCAAACAACCAACACCTCCCCCAGGGGCACACATAGAAGGGAGGTGGGGCAAAAATGCAGAAGAATGGAAGCTTGCAATGGAAAGGATCTGCAAGAGAAAGAGAATTCTCCCAAAGCCTGAGATGCCCTTGCAGAACTGCTTCTCTGCTCTTCAGACTGATGAGAGAAGACCCATCACATCAGAACAGACACTGGAGCTCAGGAAGGCAGCCCTGTCTGCTCCTCTTATAACAACAGGCAAAATTAAAAAGAGGCAAAGACTAGTCGGCGATTTTCTTCTGAGAGCTATGGAGGAATTTGTTGAGCTGATGCGCTGTCTAGAGAGGTGTTTTGCTTACCAAAGTTTTGTGTCAGGGATTTCAACAAAAGACTTTCAGGCCTTGTACTGTTCACTGACTCTGATCTGCTGCTATGTTTCACATGGGCACCAGTGATACAGCCAGAAGCAGGCTGAGGAGTATAGAGAAGGATTACAGAGTCCTGGGAAATGTGGTAAGGGTCTCCAGGGCATATGTAGTTTTTTGTCAGTCCTCCCAGTCAGAGAAAAGGGGTGTGAAAGGGCCAGTGAAATCTGAAGCCATCAAATGGTTACAGGGCTGATGCTACAGCCAGGGATTCAACTACTTAGATCACGGGACTGACTTTGAGAAAGCTGTTCTGCTGGGGACTGAGGGAGCCTATCAGTCAGAAAAGTGTAAGAACATATTTAGTTATGGGCTTGATAAGCTAGTGAAGAGGGATTTAAACTAAAGTTGCCAGCAGATGCCAATCTGTCCCACTCCTACCAGGCTGAGGGCAGGGCCAGCAGGAGATGCCCAAAGCCTGCAGAAGGATCTCAGGGGATTTATTATGATCCCCCACACAGAGTGCTGCATCCAGCTCAGGAGTCCTAAACATAAGAAGGACATGGATTTGTCCAAGCCAGTCCAGAGGAGGGTCATGAAGATGAACAGAGGGCTGGAGAACCTCTTCTATGAAGGCAGGCAGAAAAGCTGGAGATGGACTTTTTACAAGGGCATGTAGAGATAGCACGGGAGGAATGCCTTTAAACTTAGAGAGGGCAGGTTAAGGTAAGATGTTAGAAAGAAATATTTTACTATGGGTGTGGTGAGACAGTGTAATGGGTTTTCGAGAGAAGTGGTGGATGCCTCAGCCCTTTAAGTGCTCAAGGTCGGGTTGGACAGGGCTCTGAGCAACCTGGTCTAATGGCTGGCATAGCTGCCTATGGAAGGGGGGTTGGAACTGGATGATCTTTAAGGTCCCTTCCCAAATTGTTCTATGATTCTATGATTAAATGAAACAGTAATCTCACACAATGTGTGAACATCACACGCGTCTGCCTATATACAGGCAAAACATATTTACAGAACCTAGCCTTTTTATTTTGTCCAAAATAACTTGCCTTGATAATGAATTCTTCTCTTAATCTATCTCTCAGACATATAAGGTCAGATCTTCATCTTTTATAGTACTATTTATGGATTTGGCTTCATGTTTTTTGAAGTCCTGCTTTCTGAAGCTCTGTGCACTGCCTACTGAGTTTTCTTTGTAGTCTCTGCTACACATATACATTTTTAAGGATGCAATACAGTGATGGCTGTGCTGCCTTGGTCAGGACATATATGTGGAACACAAAACACAACAAAACCTCAAAGTAACTTTTATATATTATTTCTGCTTTTCCTTTTTAACTAAAGGATATCCTCCCCTGAAAAACATACTTCAGAAAAGTGCTAACATTCATATGCCTTAAAATGCCAGGCACTGTATTGCTTAAATATTATCCATGTAATCTCTCTCATTATGAGATCCAGATGCACTTGAGAGCATCAAAGATGAGAATACATCTGAAAGGCTCTCCTAGATTAACTGATAGAATAAATATTTTGAAAATTTGACTTGACTTTCAAAACGTGAAAGTCAGAGAGGGTAACATTAATATAACCTAGGGGTAGTCAGAGGGAAATAAATTTAAAAGTAAGTGAACATGCATTCTGTAGGCTTCAATATTCCTTGCTGTAGTCTCATAAAATGTCAGATTGAAGTCTAAAATTGATCTTCCATGCTAATATCTGCTATTTTACTATGTTAACCATCTGTGAAGATGCTTTCTTCATGACAAGTAGGTCAGAGCTGCTCATTATGAAAAGATATAACATCCCACTGGAAAACAATCAATATATTATGGAACACATGCTATGTATTTGTCTGCCTTAATAAGGAAATTATTCCATGTCATTGTGTGATGACATTTTAAAAGACTTAGGCACATATTTAATTGCTTTTATATTGAGTGAATCTGTGGAAGAAAGGGGCACATTTTCTAACTTAATCTCATTCACAGAGTGGAATGAAAACCATTCCTTTAAGACAGATGTCAGAGGTCCTAATTTAGATCTTCTATTACAGGTTGTGAACTATGCAATATTAATTTTTTGGTAAGCACAGCCTTTGATTTTATCTGTGGAATTTCTACAGAAACCAAAAGCAGAATTGAAATACCTAGAGAAAAAAAATTTGGAAGTCACCAATCCAAGTATTTCTACAGGGACCATCTAGAACCAGCTAGGAAACAAGATAATATCACAGAGATACTAAATAAAAACATTGTATTATTTCAGCAACCAGTGTTGTAGTGACTGTGGTCTGCCCAGTTCTGATTTAAATGATTCAAAAGGATCCTTTTGGGTTTTTAAGAGAACCATTTCAAGAATATCAAGATATAAAAACAAGCAAACAAAAAAACCCTGACAAGACAATAAAATCATTACAAGATCAGAAAGCGTATCTTACTGTGAGCAATTCTAGCTCTGCATTCATGTGGTTTATTCTGAACAAGATTAAATGCCTGAATAAATCACAGACTATGAGCATGTACACAAGGAAAAAGAATTTGAAATTAGATGTCTGTGCAGTATAGCAGAAAAGCAAGAAATGTTAATGGAAGTTTAAAGACTGGGAAAGTAAACAGGCTTTCTGAGAGCAAGAGTAACTAGCCATCACAGAAATTTGCAGTTATTTAAAATCACCTTTTATAATGGAAATTTTAAAATAAATTTGATAATTTTTTTCAGCTTTGTGCTTCCTTATAATGAGGTAATACTTATGCAGAAGGAAACTCCTATCTTTTCAGAAAGCCAAATTTAATAGTTAGAATTTATTGTTACTAATACAGTTGACAACATCTCTTTTTACCTTCAATTACAGATGAAGGTACTAGGAAGTATATATCCTTTAAGAAACACTGTGGCTGTAGACAACTACATTTGTTCAGTTGACCAAATATCTGAAGTCTCTTGAATCTCTTGACTGCTAGAAAAATAAATTGCCTGGACAAAGATGTCTGGTGTCATTTTATGAGCTTAAGTGTTCTTCTGTCCTCCATCTGCCACTCTAGAATGCAACTCTCCCACATGTCCTTTGTTATGTCTGCCAGTCTTGTGTGAATGCTGCAGAAACCCCAGAGTATCAAAAATAGCCATCAATATTAAGACAGATTAATTGAGCCCATTGACTAAAAAAAGATTCTGCACAATGAGCTCATAAGTAAAACAGAATATAGAAACCTCTATTAGGATTCTTGTTACATTTTCCTTATTATTTTTATCATCTGTGCTTTATTTAATCCAACTTTAAAGATAACCAGAAAATATGTATTAAGTTATACTATATTTTCCAATCTAAATCCCATGTAAGACTTTGTGTAGTAAGTATTTAAGTAATAAGTGAAGTTTATGTGAATTACAATATAAGACTTTGTCATAACTAGGACATATTAATCTTCCCTTCCATTAATAGCACACTTGCATTAAAAATCTTTGGAATAAAATAATATTTATCTATTTTTTGAAAAGATGAATTATAGAAATTTGGGGTTTTTCTTCCCTGCAGAACTGAAGATGAAAGATAGCCATTTATTTTCAACTTAAAGCATGGACCCTTCTGGCTCTGACTCCACCTGAAAACCAACAGCCAGTGTATGCTGATGTCCACATCCAAAGCAAGTTCTACAAATAATTTTTGTTCTGTAGGTGCACTTGACTAATCATCAGGTTTACTGTGAGTCCAGTCATCTATGCAGTGTTGAATTCATTGGCCTCACCTACACATTGTGCTCAGGATCTCCTAGCTGGTAAAACTGTCAGTGGATCATTTAGGTTATTATTAGATCCTACACACCTCTTTCTTGATTGGTGGAAACTGGAGGAAATATCTTAATCTTGAAAGAGATTTTTCTTCACTTACTGGCAATAAATACCCTAGTCTTATTTTTTTGCATGTTTAGCATCTTCATAACTGTCAATTTACACCTCCCATCAAACCACTATGAAAAAAATACACGTCTATATTCAGTAAAAGCCTATGTTTTTACAAAAACATAACCTTACATTAAACCACTGAACTTTATGTATGTTTATATATTGTGTGTTCTTTGGGTTATACCTAAATATGGGTCTTTCATGATCAGATGTTTTTGAGGCACTTCCCCCACAGATCAAGTATCTCGAATCATAAAAGATATCAATAGAATATAAGCCCTTTCTATTACAATTTTTAGAAATAATGTGCATAAAATAAATGACAAGTATTAATGCTAAATATATGCACAGACAAGGGAAACAAAAAGTGTACAAAGAGTGAATGTACTCAGACCAATAAAACTTAAATAAATTATCCTGTGCGCAAAGAGCTACTCTGCATACTTGGTATTATCTGTTAAAGTGTCTCACCGCTTTCCTCAAGGCAAACAGCATTTTTTCCTTCAAGCTTCCAATTTCATTACAAAGACATTTGTGTCAATAGACTGTTCTGAAAGACATAATAATGTTGTTTTTTTTTCTTTAAAGGGCAGAAGTGATACCTGGCATATTTGTTAATGATTAAAAAGAACAAACAAGACCAAGGAAAAACATACTTGAATATAAAATAAATTTTATATCTCCGAAAATGCCTTTCTTGGGAATAAATTGGTTGTGTGCTGTTGGAGGTGGAAAAGGTAGAGTATGGGTGGAAAAAAAAAGCACCCATGCTATACCTAAAACTCTCCACTTAAGTTCTGAAATCAAGGAAAAATTACAAGACCCAAGGAGATGCCATTCTGATTTTTTTCTTAGATTCAAGATGTTCTGTCTGACAGGGGATGTATACTGAATTGCTCTCTATTGGGTAGTTATATTAACAACACTTGGTCACATTTAATGGGCAAAAAATAAATGTGAGTTCTCTCTCTTATGTATATACTTAAAGTTCTAATAAAATCCCTATTTGATTTAAAATCTGTCATGCCCCAGTTTTAATCATTCTTTGGTACAGCTACAGAATTTGAACAGTCTTCAGCCACTGCATCAATCATCTTAGTTCAAATTATCTTCATGCCCTTGGTGGTATTAAACAGTAGGATAAACTTCAAAACACTAATATTTTAGAATATTGTCAAATACCAAGCATCAAAACAATGATCCTGCAGGCTTGTCTATTCTTGTCCAGGCATCTGGTACATATATCAGGAGAGAGATTGCCTGAAAACCTTTTCTGTCACTTGTTAAAATATAGTGAATGGCTGAGAGGTCAGCCAATGAAATGTTGCAGGGACAACCTCAAGGCAAATCTTCACTTATGTGGTGTTCTTTCCACAGAATAGAAGACTACAATTAAATACCATCTGCTAAATCAGAATGTGTATAAAATGCTATCAAAGACTATGAACAAAAAGAGCTTAACCTCATTGTACAGAGTCCTGCAAGTATCTTGCAGGTGGAGTGGTGCTGGAGGACATGGGAGTCTCCTCTTAAAATAAGAAAGTCTATTATTTGGGTTTTCTGTTCCTTGATGCCTTCAAAGTCTTATTCAACACTGCTCATCCCCTGATTTGTTTTCCTTCTAAAGCCAGCTTATCAAATTTCAAGAAAACATCCCAGAGCTATGGTATAAAGTCTTGTGTTGCGTTCATACTTGAGACTTAAATTCTTAATTCCATGTTAAATTTTAAGAAAATAGTTTTCATCTTAATATGAAATAATTTTATTCTTGCATTAGCTTCTTACTTAATTTGTTTTTTTCTTTTTGAATAGATTTTTGTTTTTCAAAAAAATTTCACAACTTCCAACTGTGGTATTGCTAGAGTCATAAATGTCAATATGCCTATGCATTTTGATACCAAAGCTTATACTGATTGCTCTTGAGACCATATCCTGGAATGTTTGTTTCATTCACAAATAGGCCTGTGTATTTTGTCTGCTTCTCAAAGTTTCTCTAGAAGTGGTTGGTTTTGGTTTGGGTTTTTTGTTTGGATTTTGTTTTGTTTTGTTTTGTTTTTCTCACAGTCTGGAATACTATCTCGTGCCTGATTAAATGCTTACCTTCCCTGCTATACTGATATGCTTTTCTGCTTTCTCTGCTATGCTCACTTTGTTAGCTTGACAGGATACATGAAGGATAATGTATCTTGATGAACTTTATATATTTCAAAATAAACACTGAAATCCAATCAAGTAATGCTTAATTCCATTTATCATTGCTGGAGATATCAGGACACTAAATCCATTCTAGTTCATGTATTTTCTTAGAATGAGAAAAACTGCTGTCTGGAAATGGCTGTTTCTATCCACTGGGTGTAAAAACCAGTTGGGTTCTAGGTAGTAGAAAATATAAAGCTTAGCAAAACAGACAAAAAAGAAAAAAGAAAGAAAAGCCTGTAGGTTGATTTAAACAGAAGAAAAATAATAAAAAAATACCTAAATCCAAACAAACTTAAAACTGTTCTAAATTAGAATAGCTGAGAACTGGAACACTTTTTCTAGAATGACTATGAAATTTTGATTGTCAAAGTAACATTGAAATTGGTGATCTCTTATTTTTTTTCCTATCAGTCTTGGTTAAAAACTGTTCTTTTTTGAACTTGCTTTGAAAAGACTGTGAATAACATGAGTAAAGCAAAAAAAAAAAAAAAACCCAAAAAACAAAAAAACCTAAATCCACATTCTTCTGAGGAGCTATTTAACTATTTATGATTCACTGCAAGCATGACAGCATGATCAATTTTCACAAAAATGAAACAAAACCCAAAAAATCCACTACCCTTGTGATGAAGCATCTTTCTATGTCTTCCTCCCTCCTGGAGAAAAGCACACAAACAGATTAAATATTTTATGTGAAAATTTTTCTTTTGGGAAAATGATGAAGGAGGAAGATGGAGCACTGACATACATGTGTGCCAAGTTACATCAACTAACACTTCAATGAGTTTTATGACAGAAGATGGAGCATGAAATATTGTTCATTAAAGGTTTTGAGTTTTTATGGGCCAGGTGAGGCAAGGTGTTGTGAAGTGAGGTGAGGTAAGGTGGACCAAAGCAAAGCAAGGCAAAGAAATAACTGGCATAAGACAGGACAGATTTGGAAATATGGAAAACTAGATATGAAAAATTCTTATATTGTGAACTAGAATTCAATTACTGCTACAACAACTTAACAAAAAATACAGTTAATACAAAAAGAAATTAACATACTTTTTTATAAATTCAAAAAAGACTTTTAGTATAGAGAATATCAAAGCTTTTTAGAAATTATGTACTTATTTTTAAAAATAAGTGTTTTCCCATCAACTGTTTTTGGGTTTTTTTTGGTTTTTTTTTTTTTTTTGAATGGGCTGACTAATCATAGCTATTTAATAATATGAACAAACTCCAAATGACTTTATAACTAGAAATGGAAAAACAGAAGATCTTCAGCTTCCATTGTCATTAAACTTCAAATATAGGACAAGTCCTGTCATATTTCTCAAGTCCCTGAGCCTCAAGACAAAGATCAGGGAACAGAATCCCTCCCATCATGGGAGAAGATCAAGTTTGAGTTCACTTGGGGAACTGGAACTTACACAAGTCTCTGTGACCCAATAAGATGCATGTGAGAGTCATGAGGTAATTGGATGATTCAGCCACTCAGCTGCTTTCCATATTTGAAAAGTCATGGCAGTCAGCCAAAGTCCTTGGTGAAAAAAGGGAATATTGCACCCATTTTTACAAATGGTAATAGGGACAAGCTGGAAACTGCCAGCTAGCCAGCCTCACTTCTGTGCCCAACAGTATCATGGAATAGATCATCCTGGAAGACATGACAAGGCATATGGAAGATAGGAAAGTGAAGGCATCATGGTTTTACCAAGGGCAAATTATACCTGGATAATCCAGTGGCTTTCTACAATGGGCAGACTGCATCAGTTGAGAAGGCAGGAGCTACAGATGCCATCTACCTGGATTTTTGTAGGGCATTTGCTATGATTTTGACTATAGCTTATAGGGAGTAACAGGAGTGATGGGGCAATGACTTTACACTGAAGGATAATATAAATAGATTGGGAATGAGGCAGATATTTTTTATGGTGACAGTGATGAGACACTGGAACAGCTACCTCAGAGAAGCTGTGGATGCCCCATATTGTTAGTTTTCAAGATAAGGTTGGATGGGGCTTTGAGCAACATGACCTATTGAAAGTTATCTGTGCTCACAGAAGGGCATTGGACTGGATGATCTTTGAAGGCTCCTTCCAACCCAAGAGATTCTAGGATGCTGTGATTCTACAATTCTATGTTTGTCTTCTGCTGATTTCCTTGTGAGGAAATCTATAAATGCAAGCATACTATTAATGGTGTGAGAATAGACATTTTAAAGCTTTTTAAAGTTTCTAGAACCATCAAGGAGGTACTGAAGGAACATGCTGACTTTTTGCATTTACTAATTTCTCTTTTATTAGTGGCCTTTTTCAGTCATTTTAGATTTAGTCTTCTCCTGATGTAAGGCTGAATCTTGTCCTGTGGATAAGTAACTGCTGCTGCTTTTTTTGTCTCAACATTTCTTGAGCTTTGTCACTGCTGATTCCGATTTCTTTTCTCATCATTACTTTCATTTCAGCCAGAAGGGTGAAAACATAATTTCTGTATAGGCTGCCAAAAGTGCCTTTTCATCAACTGAGATGGTGCCAACTAACACAGCAATGAGGAATCATTTCCCCACTAGGGAAGAAAGCTTGTTATTCCTCTTTTAAGATACATTCATCAGTGAAAATCCTAAGGTCACTTTTGTACCTCTGTCCAGCCTGATGAAACTCTGTTGCAGCTCGTGGCTCAGAGAAGGGGGTTTTGTCAGGTTTCCACCCCACCTCCCTTCATCATGTTCCAGATCTTATGCAAGTCAGTTTATCTTCTTTTAACGTAAGACTAATTTCAGTAGTCTCCCTATCCTAACTCATGTGTCTGCTTATAATAAAAACATGGAATGTCTTGGGTTGGAGGGGACCTTAAAGATCTTGTAGATCCAACTCCCCTTGCCCTTATCTAGACTGATAATGAAAATATTAACCAGAACATGCACGTGAGCAGAAAATTTAGTACAAGTGCTATCATTGTACTCTGAAAAGAATCTGTAAAATTATTTTCCCCAACAGGCCTCCAGTGCTCTCCTCAAATCTCCACCGTCTCAGCATATTGTCCCCTGTGTCTTGCATATTGTTACCTGTTCATCTCTTACAGCACTATTGTCCTATTTCTTACTCTACTACTCGCAGTATCTGGATATTTCTAATGTAATGTCTAGAAGTTTCTCATGGTCTGTTCTCTTAGCTAAAGTTTACATCCAGGCCATAGTCATCTGCATAACATAACGAAGGGCGTAGCTTCATATTATGTGGTTGACTTCTATTTATTAAAACAAACAAATAACAAAGTATAACAACAAAAAGCCTAGAAAACAATTACTTTCAAGTTTCATGTTTAAGTCATTAGCCTTAAAAATACAGCATATGTTATGTTAGAGAATGGGTGAAAATCACTGTTTAGAAGAGTGGGTACTTCACCTCTGTTTTTATCTCCTATATTCAGTCTTGTAGCAACTCATTTGTTGAATAAGACTTCTTTAAGACCCTATCTACAGCATTTGCTTTCCTTTTGAATAGCCATTCTTACTATTAAGAATAGAGCAGGAAAAGCCTTTCACTTCCACTCCAGACTCAGTAGCTAGTGGAAAGAGGAAATTTATCACAAAGAAGGAGAAGGGAGAGTTTTGACTTCACTCACCAAATTTGCTTGTTTGGAAGCTAAGTCCAAAACAGCCAAGTTCATACTGCTTCTTTGAAAAAAAAAAAAACCAAAAAAAAACCAACAAACAACCAGGAAAAGGAGTGGAAATAAAAGATTTCAGATAAAACAGGAATATTCTAAGATACAAGAAATGTGATATAATAAAGACAAAATAAACAAAACTGGGGAAAAATGAGGGATGTAACAGAAATAAGTATGGAGTAAAAAGAAAAGAAATATGCATAAAAGAATCAGCTGAGAAGAACAACATTCAGACATAGAGAATATGAAAATTTTGAGGAGCAGAAAATATACATTTCTTATTGTCAGTACATGAATCGCTCCAGTAATAAGCTGAATTTTCAGAAAAGTGCCCTAGTTAAAAAGTTTGATTTAGTTAAGTGGAATATTTTCACAAAGAGGAAAAATATATAAGAAGGAAAATAGGGAAAATTTAGAAGGGAATGTATTGAGAAATTAAATATCTGACACAAACTTAGGGTTAGATAAATTACATATATATATACAGTTTTAACAATATAAGAAACTAAGAACAAACACAAGTGATAGATTTAGAGAAATCAAGGAAAGTAATGAAAAAATAAAAATGGGGGAACAAAGAGAGAGTAGACTTCAGTTACTTAAAACTTTTACATTATTTTAAGTATTTAGAAGTACATTAAAATTGGCTACTGTACACCTAGTTTTTCTGCAAAAAAACCCCACATAGTTTCAAATACTGTATAGTTTTTCTACCAATAAAAAATAAATAGCAAACTCTTTTAACTGATCTGGGGAGTCATTTTTAGAGCTGGTTAGGAAAAAAATTAATCAAAAAGCAATTTTATACTGGGAAAGCAACACCATCAAAATAAGACATTTAGAACAAGGTTGTTTGGGTTTCATTTTTGTACTTCTTGTTTTTGTTAGTTTGTGGGGGTTTTTTCTTATTTTATTGGGGTTTTTCTAAACACCGCCAGAAATATTTTTCCTTTAACTAATATCAAACTTGTTGTTCAAATCTTCTCCTTAAAATCTTGTATTTTTCTTTTTTTTTTGCATTGTATTTTTTTTTTTTATTGCATTGCTTTGAATCATTGTTAACTTAATTTGGATAAATATGCACAAAATGTCAAATTTATTGAAATACTTTCTGCTCCCAAACCAGAGCAATCTAAACCTTGGCTTCATTTAAGACTGTGTAAAAGGTGTGTACCAAATATCTTTACTGGGTATCACCTTTTTTCCTCAAAGTAACTTTTTTTCTCTAGGATTTCATAACAGAAGTGAGCCTAGAAAGTGGTGCAATGTATTGATTAGAACAAAGTTGCTGGGTCTTTTTTTATGGATGGCTCCTTTGGAAATGCTGACATCCAATAAAATTATATAGAATACCCTGTTGGGCACAATTCCCTCATCTTGAATGGCTCTGAAAAAGTGTTTATAGCACTAAAAGTACTTAGAAATAAACCCCAGGGTGTAATTAATAATATGCAACTTTAAGGATTTAAGAGTAATATCTCTGCTTTAAGACAGAAATGTTGATTTTCTTACTTCTTAAGGGAAATTATTCCTAAAGACAGTTAATCCCATCCTGAGACAATCTGTAGAAGTAGAATAAATCAGATACTTCTGAAGGTCGTCAATAAGGCTACGTGAATTTCCCATACAAATTTTCACTGTGTATATTTCCTAATCCTTGTGCAGTGAGGAATTCAGATGTTTGGGCTTTTTATTTTCAAAACACTATGAAACACTTTTGTTTTGAAAAGTTATTTCCCTCTTTCCCTCAAAGAAGAGAGTGATGAAACAGGAAATATTAGACTAATGCCAAAGAGCTTATAAAAGGGAGTTAGCATGAGGCCAAAACTTGCATCCTCACTTGAATCCCAGGACCTCCTCTCCCTGCAGAATTCCAGTATTCTAAAACTGTAGGTGGGTCATGATCTACAGAAAAAATTACTTTTCTCTTTCTAAATTACAGCTTCTGTTACTAATCACATTTTTAATCTTACTTAATTTGACACATGTAAGTGTAAATAATTGGAAATGTAATGTGTTTCTTATTCTAAAATCATGGAGGATGTCAAATCCACTTGGTGCAAAGTTGATGAAATTCTCAAAAGACAACAGTATTCACAGAGCTAAGGATGATTATCTAAGTTCCTCACCATTTCTTCCAGATATGTGCCAGCAGTTCACAGATGTTCACCAAAAGAGCAGGTGCTAATGAAATTGTGTGTGGTTTCACCGTGACTTTGACTAAAAGGCTCTTGCCAAGTGCACCTGTACATCTGCTGGAGTAGTGACACATGCTGAATAATTTTTTGTCATATCTCATGCTTCCTGTGGCTATGTCTAGACAGAGAAAAACTACATTTTTTTTTTTATTTTAAAGCCTGCCCTTTCACAAATAGAAACCTAAATGTATTTGGCTGGTCAGTCACTTAGGAGGAGGCAGTTTTGCAGTTTGACAGCTAAAGGCAAGTTGTCAGCATCAAATATTTTCAAGGAAATCTATTGAAAATTCTACTCTCTCTTGCTGGACCATTGAGCAGAACTCCGCAGGAGCTGTGCAAAAACTGGTTTCCTGCTATCAGCTCAAATTCTTGAACCACAGTGGCTAGAGCAGTATTGAAACAGAAAGATTCTGCTCTAGCTTGATCAGTCCATACAGATTCTGCCTGGAATTCTCTGCAGGGGACAGTATAGGTTATATGGTATAGTGCCCTGACTAACTGATGCTATTGAAATGCTTAAACTATGAAGTGTGTGACCTGACACATCCCAAGTGACAATAGACAAATTAATGACAAACTTACAGGGCATTTAGACTATCTGGAGTGGTTAAAAAATACCTTTGCTGGGGAAACTGTTATTGATTGCTAGAGGAACTGATCTACCCAGAGAAAGGAAACAAATGCTCATGATTTTAACTTGAAAGTAGATGTTGAATGTAGTCTTAATTAATTTGTCTGAGTATCATGGGTTACAAATTAAGCAATCTAGAAAAAGTAGAAACAGAATCTATACTCTTAGGATAATTTATTTTTGGTTGGTTGTTTGTTTTCACGAGGTAGATATGTTTGCACATATACATTAATCTAGACATATTAATCTCTAAAACAGTAACAGTGAAATACTTTGTTCTCAGATTTTATAGTTCACTGTCATATTTGGAGAAGGAAGCCAATTTGCTTCAGGTTAGTAGCCAAAGCAGAGGCCTGTTGCATTCAGGAAACAGAACACATCACAAACTAAGCAAAGCATAAATAGTGTTTACTTGCCCTGGACCCTGAAATAAGCACACTGAATTAGAATGTCTAACAGCAATGCACTGACATTTTGCAACATAGTAGAGCTTAAGTATTTAAGTAACATATAAAGGCAAAGAAGCAAAACAAAACTCATGGTAGAGTTGCTCAAAAGGAGAACTAGGAAATGTGCAAACAGTAAAACCTGCAAGACGGAAAAAGGAGATACAGAAGAACTAGGAAAGATGCGTGAGAAATTCTGAACCATTCTCAGTCACCAGAATAAGCTGATCTATGTAGGAAGGAATAAGATTCCACTTTTATTTTTTTTTTTTTTTTAAGGGAAAAAACATGAAAAACCCGGGGTGAAACTGATGGGAAGAGTTTGATCACGTGTTTTTTTTTTTTTTTTTTTTTTTGTTTTTTTTTTTTTTTTTTTTTTTTTTTTTTTTTTCCGAAACAAAGAACACTCACATCTGGCCAATTTGCACTTGGTGACTACCATGGTTTAACCCCAGATGTCAACTCAGCACCACACAGCCACTTGTTTTCTCCTTCTGGCATGGGGGAGAGAATGGGAAGGACAGAAGTGAGAACACTTGTAGGTTAAGACAAAGGAAATTTAATTGGTAAGGCAAAAACCACACACATGCAAGCAAAACAAAACAAGGAATTCATTCACTCCTTCCAATTGTTCAGTCATCTCCAGGAATCGGGGCTTTCTGTAATGGTCACCTGGGAGGACAAATGCCATCACTCCAAATGTCCATACCTTCCTTCTTCTTTCCTCATCTTTTTATGTTGAGCATGACATCATGTGATATTCAGTTTCAAGGCGCGTCTTGATTCTAACAGATCAATATTTGATCCTCCTGCCTTTGTCTTCTTTTATATCCAATTGAGAAAAACAGGCATCTTTAGAGAAAGTTCAGTTAGATCTACCCTCGTTACTTACCTAGCTCTACAGATAAATTCTTATGGAGTGCATATCTCACTCTACTGAATATAAAAGGCAGAATTGGATAATTTTTTCTTCAACTGCTTTAAGTTTACCACTCTACCTTCCAACACATGCAAAAAAACACAGTCTGTAAAAGAAAAGAATCTTCTGAGTTTCAGCTCACTTCTGACTGTTCTGGGGACCCAGAGGTGATAGGTGACATTTAGCTTTTTTTTTTTTTTTTAAGTCTCTTTTTGTAGAGTGAAGCAGACCAACTGGTGTCCAGCAACTGGCAGAAAAAGTAGGACAGAAATTTTGCTTGGAGTGAATCCAACTCTCTTTGCCTTCTGGCTGCTGGAAGCTCACTGCACCTGGCATGTGCTCTGCAAATGAACAGCCTCCCTGCTACCCATCCTTTCGACCTGACAATTTGGCTTGAAACCAAACCATCTAGAATGTATCACCAGGAGTCATATGACAAAAGTGGTGAACTGATCACTTTTAAGGGAGCAGGACAGCAGTGAAGTGAAAAAAAGCTGGGTACATAAAAGGACTTTCAGGAAGTTGAGGAACTTCAGAAAGTAGCTTCTGAGAGGATAAACTGAGGGGAGAAAAGTTATGTGAATTATGAAGGAAAGGATCAGAAAGTGGGAACATGAAGAAAAAGTGCTGAAAAGACAGATGTTAATACAGAAAACCTAAAATGGAAAAATCTTCCTGAAACATATTTTTCTGTAAGTTATTGTATGTATGTATTGCTATACTTTGTCTTCCTTCCGAAATGCAAATGTTTTTTTCCAAATTTGCAGAGTCATGCTTCTATTAGCTCTGCTTTAAAAGTTTAAAGAAAGTATTTCAACTTCAGTTTATGCTTTCATTAGAAGTTTTCAAAATATTTTCTGCTGCATATAGCTGTCACAATGTCTTTAGGAGTAGTAGTACAAGTAACTGTTTAATGAAGTTATATGGCATCTGTCCAAGAACACAGTTATTCTAGGGAAGGGGAAGAGGAAGGGGAAGGGGAAAGGGAAAGGGAAATGACCACACCACCAAAATATCAGTTTTTGCTTTCCTGATTCATCTGTCACTGTCTATAGCCTGATTCAAGTGTCCTGGAAGTGGACAAGCATCATGTTTCATATTCTTTCCAGTACATGTTAACGTCAAGGTTGTCAAATAGTTTAAAAATGAAACATGAATTCTTAATAAAAACTAAAAGCTGTCACTTGGAATACAAAATGTGTTGATGGAAAATAGCCTACAATCATACCGTGTCTATTTAGCACTATAGAGTGTATGAAATTTGCTGCGTAAAGTATTTACTTTGGAAGATATTCATTTGACAGAGAATACACTACAAAGCCTTTTGCTGAAAAATGTTATAAATCAGTAAGTGCTGTTTTAGCAAACCACTTTCTCTGAAAAGCTGTTGCCTTCACACAGGTAATGGTGTATTTTTCCTTTGTGTGTGCTAAAATACCTAATTCAGCTAAATTGTAGCTGAATTAGTAAGACTTTAAAAACTGTTTTCCAATCATAAACATTTTAAATCTCAGTAGCTGAAAAATTCACTTTATCAATCACTTTATCAAACGTGAATAAATTGATCTAACACAGCTTAAAGTAATCTGCTTTTATTTGGCTTTTATAACAAAACATCCCAGACTTCTCCTCTTCTTGGTGGGATTGGTTGAATGTAGGCTGGATTGCAGAGGCACAGAAAGGAAGGATGACTGTCTGAAACACTGGCACAAATGGCTTCAGAATATGTATTCCATTTATTTTCCTCTTCAGTGAGGACAGATATAAGCACTGACCCTTCAGAGCTGTCAGTAAAAGAGTCCCACCAGGTCTATCTACACTGCCAAGTAATTACTGCACTGCCAAATAATAAAAGACCAGGAACAACTCAGAGGATGAAATTCCTGTTCATCCACCCTCTTTAATTGTTGGCTTTTCCCCTGGCTATGGTTAGGACAGACAGAAATAAAAACATCTCAAGGAAAGAGGTGCACAACAAGGAAAGAGGAGCAAGAGGAGATCAGGGACTGAGAAAAAATACAACATGGCTTGTCTCCTCTAGATCCTCAGCAGGGTCAAGAGAAACCAGCCTATGAAATCTAGTCTGCAGGTCAGCTAATAAACTCTAATCTTCTTATATTTGGCAATGTAGACATAGACTGCCAAAATAAACAGATTTTCTAAGAAATATTTGCAGGAGTATTGATGGCAGGACTGCAATTTTTTTGCAATAATACACTGTTCAATATAGGAAAAGAATACTATTCCAATTAAAAAAAAAAAAGAAAAAACTAATTGTTGACAGCATGACAAATCAGTTAAGTTGTGCAGGATACAACTGTCCTTACCACATTAAATAAAAAGTAATTTTCCTAAAAATAGAGGTATAAAAATAAATATTTGAAGAAGGATAGAAAGGAAAAGGAAAAGGAAAAGGAAAGGAAATTGCAATGAATATCAAAATGATGAAAATCCAAATGCATAAGCATGACTTCCCATAATTTTAGCAAAGAGAAAAGAAGAGAGAAAAGGCTTGTATACTTAGAAACAAGTTTTATATGAAAGTTATTTATTTCCTGGTAAATTTAAAATGCTCTGTAACTATATACATTGGCTTTAAATAAAGTTGATGACCAAATGAAACTGTTGGTTTAATGCATGGGTAGGATCACAAAAATAACATCTTCATTTTCTCTCAGTGAAAACATAATTTAAAAGAGGAAAAAACTGCTGTGCAACAACAGCCAAAAGAAAAGAGTAGGAAACTCTGAAGACACCAAGGTCAGTGAAGAAGGATGGGGAAGAGGTATTCCAGGCATCAGAAAGAGATTCTGCTGCAGTTGATGTTGCACCATGGAGAGGCAGCTGTGCCCCTGCAGCCCACAGAAGTTTTGTGGTGGAGCAGGGGGATGCATGAAGGGTGATGTGACCCCATGGGAAGCCTGTGTTGGAGAGGGCTCCTGGTAGGGCCTATGGCTCCCTGGAGAGAGGACTCCATGCTGGAACGGATTTACTGGCAGGACTTGTGACCCATTGAGGGGGACCCACACAGGAGCATCTGTTCCTGCAGGACTGCACCCCATGGAAGGAACCCATGCTGGAGCAGTTCATGAAGAGCTACAGCTTGTGTGAAGGACTTACACTGAAGAAGTTTGCGGAGGACTCTCTCCCATGGGAGGAAGCTTACACTGGAGCAGAGGAAGACTGTGAAGAGGGCTTCCCCTGAGGAGGAAGGAGTAGTAGACACAATGTGTCAAACATAAATCCCTTTTCCCATTGGCCTATCCACAGTGTAGGGAGATTGTAGAGAACACAAGAGTAAAATAAAGCCCAGGAAGAAGGGAGGGATGGAGGGAAGGTATTTCAAGATTTGATTTTATTTCTCACTACCCTGCACATAAACCTTCTATTACAACTTTTTCTCCAACAGACTTGTTAGGCACTTGGCACTCAGCCAAGGTCAACACAACATAAATGTATAAAATGTTTGTCAAATCTGTGCCATGTTGTAATGTAACAGCTACTGATGCCATTGGGAACAGCTACTAGCAAGTGGGTAATAATTTATCCTTCAAACACCAGCTGCTACATACAACTTTTTTCTGCACTAAATATTTTACTAAAAAACAATTGAAGCTATGCTGATTAACTGAAACCATAGTTTGGAATCCTGTTATTTAAAGAGGAAGGATCAGAATCAAATGTTAAATTAAAACTGAATTTAATAATGTGTTTCTCAGCTTTAACATTGTTTGTAGTTAAAAAAGGCTTTATTCTTTTTATATTGCATGTTTAAGCAAAATTTAGCATGAATTCAAGATCTGAGACATTTAGCAGTACCCAAATACAATGATCAATAAATGTTTATTTAAGATAATACTTAAAAGACCACATATCTAATAATTGCTCATAATTATTTTTCTAATTTTAAAAATTTAATTAATAATAAAAAATGCAAACAAATCCACACATATCCTAATTCTAAATCTAAACTTCAAAGTAAGTGGTAATTAAGATTCAAGTCTGATGCTGCTAGTCTCAGCTGTACTACTTAGATCTAGTGTGGCAGTTTTGTTACTTGGAATCCCTTTTAGAATAGATAGATACATAGCTGTGTAGATGGGTAACATGTATATAGATACATGAACATGTGAAAGTCTTCACAATATTTGAAGGGAATTCTGTGCTCAGACCACTAAAATTCACTTTAAATGCTGTGCATCTTTATGATGTAAAAAAATGCAAAAATCTGTATCTTCTATTTTCATCTTAGACGATAGCATGAAACAGCAGGACACTGTACTGAGTCCTGTGTGAGCTCCAGACAGGGTGCTTTGTCCACAGAATAAATCATAATTCAAAAATGATAGCTTGGGTCCTTAAAATAGAGCAGCTGTGTCATCATGATGGTAGCACATTTAGTCCTTGCTCTCACCATGGTGGTGCAGTATCACACTGACACAGGTTCTACAGGCCTAGTACTCCATGTTTGCAAAGTGTTTCAGCCAGCAGTGCTTGATACAGACACACTTTACTTCACTAATCTTATTCTGCTTCTCTCTTTTTTTTGTGTCCTTGTTGCACTATCTCACAGTATTGGTAACACTGCTAGTGTTGACTGTAGAAATAGAAATGAAGAAACATGTGGTGACTTTGAAACACTATACCAATGAGTCATGGAGCAGTAACATAATTCCTATTTGTGATATTGGAATTACTTTTCATAGTGATAAGTTGTGGAATTAGAGTAGTTATTTGTGAATTGAGCGAACAAATCAGAAATGAAGATTAGGCTGAGTATGCCAAACACATCCTCTTCTTCCATACAGTGACAAAGAAATTCAGAATAAATTTATGGTGAGAAAGAAATGCAGACTAACCTGCAGTTAATGTAATGATGAATAAATGTTGAAAATGTTTTGCCTTTCCTTGTAGGCCTTTTCTAGATAAAAATGTAATTAAAAATTAAGAAAGCTTTATCCATATGAGGACTCTAGCATGAGTCATAATGTTATTATGGGCCATTAAAATAATGAAACTTTGGAAGTAGGACTTCTAGTTCAATAATAATATTTTTTTTCTCTTCTCCACTATGCTACAACACAAAATCATGCTCCAATATTGTCCTTATGTGACTTCTAGTAGAAGTTTTGCATCCAGACCAATAGAAGAAAGCAATTGGTTGCCTTTTAAGTCAGTGTCACCACTTCCAACTCATTTTTATATTAAAGAGTGTACTATGAAGAGACTATTAGATTTTTTTTTGAATGCTGGTATGTTTCCATACATTTCTATATCTCACTTCTACAGTGGGCCTGGCAAAACTGCTGCAAATAGTAGATTATACTTTTTATGCTTCACCAGTTTCTGTTACCTTCTTTTTCCTTACAGAAGCTCACATAAAGTTTTAAATCTTCAATAAGAGTCTTAATGTGTGATCTCACCTGCATAACAGAAAGTTAGTACAGCTATGTAAATATCTGATATTCTTCTACCCATAGTTTGTCAATATTAGGTCCAAAACTAGTCTTACTGCAACTTTGTCATTTTTCTGTTGCTGTAAGCCCTGAATCTGGTCATAAATTGCATCATCCTAGAATGTTTCATAATTTACCGGTGACCATGCAGATGAGCAAACTGTCCCATCACCATGAAGGAGTTATACAGAAACCAGGACACCATTCCATTTAATATATTATTCTTATATCAAGCAGACTACATATTGAGAGGAAAAGTAGTTAATAAAACAAGAATTTGTTCTGAAAATTTCTATTTCAGTTTAAACAAAAATAACTATATTCTTCAATGACAATATTTAACATAAGGGCTATTGAGCTATGGGTACCTGTGCTGGCCAAAGATTTAGGTAGAATAACTTTCTTTCAGGTGAGAAGGTAGAAGGATTCAAGTTTCCAATTAGATGGACTGCCAAAAAATCAATTTTTCAGAGGTAGAAACTGAATAATTACATCTGTACTTGAAATGTTCTGTGTCATGTTTCTAAACAGACACTTTTATCCCAGCTGTACAGGACCAAGGAAAAGAATTAATGGTAGAAATACTTGCAGATTCTTAAAAAGTTTTTTTTTTTGCTAACACAGTGTAATGAAATCTCAGTTAAATCAATAAACCAGTTCAAAAATATGTCAAGAGTTACATGAAATATATACAACGTCAACAAAAAAAAGGAGCAAAACAGTTAATTGACCTCCTGCTAGTAAGCTCTGGAACTTCGCAGGTTCTACAAGGAAAACATCTTATTGAATAAGGAACTGGAAAATGGAAGGGTAGTTGTAGTTCAACCTTCAATTAAATTTAGACTTTATTTCAAACTAACATCTACAATTGTTAACATCAATATAAAGGTGAAAATAATAGTTTAGCTTTACATTGCTTATTCTTACATTACCCTGGACCTCTTCCTCAGAAAAAAATATCCTTTTAAATCAATATGTTTTGTTCAGGAAGCTTGATAAAAGGTAAGGATCCTAGAATTCAGACTCTCATATATAATACAGTTAAGGTGAGAAAAAAATATCCTATGTAACACATTTGTCATTGTTTTTTGACCCTGTGACTTCAGTACTTCAATATTAGATTGCTTTTCACAGAAACAAGCAAAAATATTTTAATAGCTGAACTTCATTATATGTAAATCATAAGCATTACTTGTTCAGTGGTGATTTGTGCATATTCCAGCACATTCCTACATTTTAAGTTTCCATCTAAATTTCATACTTCAAGGGTTACATCTCCAGCTGCTATGTGAAGTCTGAACCTTTTTTTCATTAAAGTAGATTTCCATTGGATTAACCTTGCACTTTCAAAACATACCATTTAATCAGTGCTGCTATTTTCTTTTAATGGAAAAGAGTGAAACTTATGACTGTCGGCTTTGTATAAGCACATGGTACAAACAATAGTTTTCCGCTTACACTGCAAAGTCCTGTAGTCATAGAGAACAATATAGCAGTGTGGAAGATTATATAGTTATGAAATAGTGGTACTAATTTTTCAGTTGTCTATATTTAAAATGGAGCAAAGAAAACTTATTTGATTGGTATTCCATATATATTTTTTACAGAATGCAAAAATTATTTTTGAAAATTATTTCGTGGGAAGGATTTCAGCCCTGGAAGTGAGACAGACCCTCAGAAAAAGCTGAAATAAATTAACAAGCTGATTTATACATGGCAAATATGTGACACAGCATATCACTTTGAACTACAATCTTCATTTAAAATGTTTAATAATTTTTCTTACACTTATTTTGGGGGAAAATAACTGAAAAACATAATGAATAAAGTGCAACTAACTGTTAATTGATAAACTGTAGTAGATAAAGCCCAGTTCAAAATATGTGGCTTTTTTACTTAAACACTTTGTCTGCATTGACAAGATGTCAGGAGAACAGTTGTCACAGTCTTCCTTAAGTATTTGTATCTCTGAGAGCATACTTAATATTACAGGATGTATCACATATTACAAACAAAATCCCTCCCTGGATTTATACGTCCAGTCCTTAGCAAATGAACCAAGTATCAATGATAAAGTTATTTCAAATGTTGTAAACAGTAAAAAAACCTTAGTAATGGGAGTAAAGCAAACCTGTATTAGTAGCTCTTCATTATTTAGAAACAAAGGGCCAGCTAATAATAATAATTAAAATTCATAAACCTGAGCAAAGAAATGTTTCCCTTGACTTCTAACAAACTCTTCACACAAGAAAGTTTTTTTAAAAGCCAAATCTAATTTTAAAAAGCAGAGTAAGAACCTGATTGCTATCGGAAGAACAACAAAATTTAGTGAGAAAAAAATGCATTGTTTATCTGAGAAATATTCTAATAACTTAGGCAGTTTTTGAAAATATATATTTAAAATTAATTAATGCTTTTCAGAATTAAATAAGGAAATAAGGTTAATAACGGTTCATTTTTTTCAGAATATTTTTAAGTGTAATTTTTAAGCACAAATGGGCTTGAATCAATAAAAAATAGTAAAAAAAATATAAAATTCTAATAATGATAGCAAAATATTTTTAATAATCTCTTATACCACATGATTTAAATACTCCTGTATCTGTAATTTTTCTTAGAAAAATCCTATCAAGTAGGAAATTAGTATTAACTTAAATTCAAAGCTTTGGAACTGAGGTCCAAAAAGCTTTAAGGTATGCTAATATAGATATGGATATAGATAGAGATATAGATAGATAGATACAGTTGGTGAAACTCAGTTACTGAATGCTAGTATATTAAATAGGGATTCCTATAGTATATGTTTGAATATGATAGGCCTTTCTACCATGTCACAGCTATAATGTTTTGAGATGTTAGGTTAATACAAGTGGCCCTAGACGTCTACTTTTATCTAACTGAACGATTCCCATGAGTAGAAGACATGATTTCATTTAAATAAATGATAAATTTCATTATTTCAGGAGTAATATTTTGTACCATGTTTGCTTACAAATTCAGATACAGTTTCTATTTCTTGGTATTCTGTACCAGTATAAAGATTAACACAGGTCTCTCTTTCTGTAGCCAAACAGGTCGAGAAAGTCACTGTGGTGCAACAATTACTTAATGTGGAGTCCCTTATATTCCAGAAAAAAGAGGAACACATACTACATGTTCTCGTGGATTTTGATTCATTTACATCCTGGTGTTCACCTCTTCAGTGGCTCAAATCATTAAAACATTAATTGCCTATACCACTCTGCAGGAAATCACAATTAGTAACTAATTTGACATGAGACCAGAAAAAGGGACTTTTCTATCATGTTTCTTTCAAGGTGATATCAGTATTGTTCCATGTTTTGTTTGTTTTGTTTTGTTGGGTTTTTTTTTTGTTTTCTTTCTTGATACATGAATATTTATCAGATTATTTGTTCTCTGTGAGCAACATAATTCATTTAGACTGATTTTGAATCTACGTAGTTTCATTTTCTACACTAGTCTCCAACTGCTAGCAGACATTGCACTGACATTGACATCATAGCACTTTCACAGCTGGCAACAAAATCTCTGATCAATTTCAGACACTGAGTATATTAGAAATACATTTAGGACATTTAGTTTCTTGCAAATTTAAAATAATTTATTTGGAAATTAATATGTTAATTCTATATATAAATGAAGGATACTTTTCACAATGGTAGTGTAGATTATGTTCCTTTCTAGTGTATTTAAACTACACTTGTTACACATCAAGGGAAGAAAAGGCAATTAATTACTTTAACCTCATTATTTCAGTGAGATGATTTCAAAGTTCTTCTCAGCTTAATCCATAATAGAAACTCAATTTGTATTAAAAGAGATTAGCAAAGACCACACCCTACTGATCACACAGAGGTTGCTTTCTACCACCTGTGCAAGGAAAAGAGAAATTTCTTCCATTTTGTCTAAATAACTTATTATATATTGAACTAGAAAGAGATAGACATCATAGGAAGAATTCAGCCCACTTACTTTTTACTTTGCCAATTTAGGCAAAATGGGGTATTTTTAAGGTTTTCTATTATCTGTGGCTTCCTATTGTTTGATGTATATAATATTTTACAGTCTTGTTGGGCTAAGTTCTCTAGGCACCTAATCACATTTTAGTAGATGTTCTCATAAACATTCCTTTTCAAGTCAGTGGATGATTAAGAACACCTTTGATTCAAAGATAAACCAGAAGGGGTAAAATTCTACTTAGATTCCTGGGACAACTAATCCATTAGTTAAGCTGAAACCATGCTATAAATAAATTATACTATTCATTTTGGTGAATGAAACTGTCAGAAAACGTACTCATATGTAGTAGCTGAATTGTTTAACAACTCCCATATGAAACAGAACTATCACAGCTCCTCTTCCATACAGGGGCATTCAAATTCATTATTTCTGGTGTTAAAGGGTATCCTATACAAATTATAGAACATATTTGGAGGTATTTATTTTTCCATGCTTGCTATTGAGGGAAGGAATGAAAGTGAGAAAGATTCATACCCTTGTGGGTCACACAGAAACAAAATTACTGGTTCGTACAGATAATTGTGGTTTGTATATTTTACTTCAGATGGTGCTGATGGACTGAATGCTGAGTGGGCAGTAACTTAATGTAAGAAGACACAGAAAAGGCTCACATATTCACTGTTTTCTTCACCTAACCCTTCAATATATGAAAATCTACTGACCAAAGGAAGTCTAGGTCAAGCCATGGAGCACATTGCCTAGAATATCCAGATACAGAGATCTTCAGAATCCGACTGGACACAGTCCTTAACGACCAGCTCTAGGTGCCCCAGATTTGGGCCTACATCTTCAGAGGACAGGTACCAGTTTCCTAAAGAAGTAGTCTCATCAGTAGGCTGAGACAGCCTCCCCACAAGTCATTCCTTTGAACTACCAGGATGGAATATTCTTGTAATTTAACTTCTACATTCTGCTTTGTAAGGAAGTCAGTCATGAGAAAAATATGTTGCGTTCTGAATGCCAGGTCAAGAGATGTTAAGATCAATCAGCTCGGAGATAAGTGATCTATTACCATCCCTCTGGCTCCGCAGCTTCTGTGCCAGAGCGCGAGGTGCAGCCATCTCTAAAAGGCGTCTCCAAAGCGAAGCCGCGCAGCAGGATCAGCTACAGGCATGCATGGATGGCTTCAGCAATATCAGTCAGTGGCAAAGAGACAGGGAGGGTCTTGCATAGATTTCCACAGGAGTAGTTTATTGCTTCTACACTCCGAAGGGCTCTAGAGGCAAAAGACCCAGAACTAAGGAGATCTCAGGTTCAGGTATGGGAGTGGAGCTAGCACCAGAAACCAATGATCTGAGGGCACGGGGTCAGTACAAAGGCTGCACTAGGGAATGGGATCCAATGGGGGAGCTCTGGGGGAGTGGCAAGGGGCAAGAGGCCAATGGGGGGAACCTGGAGTGGAGAACTTTCTAGGGCATGGAACATATAAGGCAGCAGTGGGGCGGAGTGGCTGACAGCCAACCGGGAAGCAGAACTGGGGTAGATTAATGCAAAAGAACAAAGCATTCTGGGAGAGGCTTCTTTTCTCACCATGACTGTACATAAGTCTCTAGTGCTGGGGACTCTTACTGAGAATTCTCTCTGTCCCTTGTACCACAGGCTGACTGGCCACCACAGTGATCTTTACCACACATAGCTTATAGTTCTAATGAGTGATTCAATGCAGCACCCAACCTATTGTTAAAGGGCATCAAACTGCATACAGAGACAGGTATGGGTTTTCATAATCAGTAACTCAATGCATAAACAAGTATGGGTTTCCATTTGGTGCTTTAGATTTCTCTCCAAAGAAATCTTTCAATTGATTGTATGGGGAGTTTCCAGTACTCTGAGCCACTCTGTCCTGCAGAACATAGATTTAAAGGCCAGCTAAACTAGAAGCAACCTAAGCACACATCCTGAGATTTTATGAAGTGTAGTTAAACCTCACAAACCTTAAGATTAAACATTTTCCACATACCATTTTTGCCTCTGTTGTTTTAGCTGTGTTCTGGTAATAAGGTTTCTACTTGAACTTATACTCAAGTAATCCATTGAAGAAGATTAATTAACTATGTGTGCTTACAGAGTGTTGGAACTGCAAGTACCTTAGACAATGAAATAGTTAATGATCTGTTTTAAAGATCAGCAATGATATATAAACTGGCAGCCGATTTCTCTAACTCTTGATTTGTCTTACAAAATTAGGCCTTTACCAATCTCCCTGAATTATTTGAATTCACACTTGTAAGTGAAGATTAGTGAATTGGAATTCCATACAGATAAAACTGTGAGTATAGGGGGAAAAAAAACCTTTTCCAGATATTCAGAAAGCATGTTCATTGATAAAGCCAGATAGGAAAAAAAACCTACTCATCAGTCACCAAGAAATAAATGAAATAACACATTTAGACTGTTCCTGAACTGATTTTTGAATTTATTTTCAGTTCAGATACATCAAGATGACTTCCTGTCTTGCTTTAACCTCCAGTAATCTGAAAAGTCTGCAAACACTCTTAGAAATGCTGTGTTTCTGTGTCCATCCCCCCAATAATTGACTAAAAATATTGAAGAATGTAAACTAAAAGCAACTACTAGGTATTACCCAAACTACTTCATTTCCTTTCATAACTTCATGTATGTGCAGGGGGTTCCAGAAAAGTGTAAAATGAAAATTCACTGTATGCCATCAGATAATTTGGGAACCCAAAACTTTGCATGCCAGCTTCCTGAATAAGTCTTCTCTCCTGAAGTCCAGATTCCTTGCTACTTGCCTTCTTGTCTTTCCTTAGGGTCTTGAAGATCTATTCATTGTGGTCAGAGTTGTCATTTATTATCATTATACTGAGGCAGATATTCTTCATTTATCAGCTGCAGAACAAGTACAGCAGCATCTGAAGTTAGTCCAGGGCTTGCATTCAATAACCCCTTACACACCTTGCCACCTTCTCTGCCTATCTTTTTTAAAATCCTACTGTCTATAGGTCACAATACTTCAGTTGTTTATAATACCCTGCTATATATTTACTATTCTCTGTAAGTTCTTATTGGCATCCAGTTCCTTGTTTTTATCCTATGCTGTGCACATTAGAACAAGGGCACTTCAGATGGATGTAGAGTCACTTCACTGTTTCAAGGCAAATGTGAGCATCTCCCTTGTTGCCCTTTCCCATGCATATTGTCCTACTTATTCCAGGCTTTGTTCTTCTTTCTCTGATGAATCTTGCTCAAATCTTGCTTCACTGTGTTAGTCACAGACAATTGTGATGCCCGAGTCCTCTTTAGCAGCTCTTATTCCTTGGAGTGGGTTCATAGTTACAGGAGCCAAAGTCCTGAACATGACACTCAGCAGCCAGGAGCTGACATGCAGTATGTATGTGTTTCTGTTTCCTTTCCCTTTAATAATACGGTTCAGGGCATCACCACCTGGACTTTGTTCCTTTCTTCAAGCCCTAAGTGTTCCCATCTTCCAGCTCTCATGGTCCTGGAAATCTTTGTCCTACCCCTGATCAAGCACAGCTGTTGAGCATTCCTCCTTCTGTTTACCACGGGGTTTAGGCTCTGGACTGTGCCAGATCTCTGCAAAGATCCTTTCACTCTCACATACATCTTCCCTGATGCAACGTGCTCTTCTCACCTCCTCCCTTGTCTCCTTCCTTTGGTGGCTTAGCAGCTTGACCAGAGCACACCTCCTGCAGCTGAAGTTATTCTCAGCTTCTACCTAAGAGAAGAGCAGCTGGTTCATCCTGCAGCCCAAGACCCAGTGATTACACCTCCCCTTGAAACTCCCTCTTGGGTCAATGTCTATGTTAATCTACAAGTCACATGAATTGAACTGTGTCCTTTTGTGTCAGCTGAGCTGTCTGGGAATCTCAAGAAGCATGTCAAGGACTTAGGAGTTACCCTGTTCAGAACAAATTTTTATGGACTACCTAGCTCTCTTTTGTATGATCTATCTTTAGTACTTTTGGCGTGCTGGCATTTCCCTCCATCAGTTTCCAATAAGAAACTGGGCGCAGATCTCTGCTTATTCTGAGAGTACTCCTACTTGGCAGTAACTGTGTCTCTTGGCAGTCACTGTGACTCAGTTCCCAGCTCCCTAGTGAGTAGATGCTTGTGAGTTTCATTTCTATTTTTTATCCCTGTCAATTGCAGACATTCACATGAGTACAGGTACAGGGCTCTGGTAATGAGAAGGGATGCATCTATATAGAAAGATATCTTAAAGATTAAATGATGGTAAGGCAATGACAATACTTTAGAAAAAGGATTTTCTATGCCTTTTTTCTTTGCAGCTGTCTCTGATTGCTTAAAGGCATGGTTTGCAAAACATTTTCCATTTAAGAACCCAGCTTACAATTACATGAAATATATGACACTAGTCTGAAAAGGCTAATCCTACTTTTACCATTCTATTCTCTTGATATTCTACTCTAGGCTTATTTCAACATTTTATTATCTATGAGATTATGGAACATGATGAGGAAGTGTGTAACCCTACGTGGTCAGAAGTTAATTGGTACTTAAAAGCTTAATTCCAAGAACCTGTCAATGTTTTGAAGCTTATTTTAACAGCAGAATAGAAAGAGAACAGTAGAATGGGGTCATTACAAGTGCATAAGTGAGATGTAGAAATTTCGACCTAAGATATTTAAATAGCTGAACATGCTTCTGTGTGGAGCTTGATTTTCATGAAATAGATTGTTTGCCACCTTTAAGAATAGTGAATCTGAATTCTTCTGTAATTACTGTGAGACGATAGCACCTAGGGAGATAAAAATTTAGTCTGAATTAAGTTTTAATCTCAGTAAGTATGCAATAAGTAAAAGGTATAAGCAATAGTTACCCAGGCATCAAGAGAAGAAATGCTTAAAATCCCCTGTCAGACTTAGACTCAGAATGAGTTGCAATTTTTGTGTCTCAAGTGGCAGATCATTCATAACTTTGTACCTCCTGTAGCAATGTTCATTTTAATCACCTGATGTCAGTTTAAAATTCAGCATTATTATTATTGATTAAGCATTTGATTAAATTTGTTCTAATGTTTATGTCCCTGACTTTTGTGAATTGATTTCTTCAGACTAAATGAGCCATTTTCAATCCATGTAAACTAATTTTCAGTCTGTTGATATGCTTATACAGAAAGAAATTTTGAGTTTGAATGTGCAGTTATGTGAAAATTATGACCCTTGATGGTCATAGAATATTGTTGAATACTTAAAATTATGTATGATATAAATCATATTTCAGTAGTTTTTCTTAAAGCTAGTGGCTAATAAAAATCCCACTGGGCAATAATATTATACTCTTAAGTACTGTATTTATTCTGATTTTCCAGTTCACTGGCTTGATGTTTACTACCTTCTCTGTTAGTATATAAAATATACTCAAAGTCCACAAAAAACCACCATACATTCAAAACAAATGAGCTCTAAGGCAAATGACATATTTCTGTTGTGAAGTAATTATTACTGAATATTTCAAATCAAGAAAATGGATTAGTTCTTCACCGCAAGTCACGTATTTTGGATTCTTTAAACAGGCTTGCTGCTCTTAGTCAAGTCCGACCTAATTTAAAATATCTCTAAATAGATAAAATGGGCTCTTCTGGGTACTGTGTGCAATAAATTATATTTTATAAATTCTAATAAAAATGTCAAATAATGAAATAAATTCAGCAAAATAATTCCATAATATGTAAAAAGAAAAGTGAACTCTACATATTTGTGGGCTTTAAGGATTTATGGACAGAAGAATCAAATAAATGTATATGTATGCAAGCTTTGGTGTCATTTTAGAAGGCTGTTTAAGGAATCTTCCCAGCTTAATTAAAAATAAAGCAACAGCTCAAATTTGTCTAGCATGGCTGCCAAACAGCAATTAAAATCCACACAGATGACTAGGGATCAGACTGTAGGTAGAGGCAGATGTGGTTGTTTTTTTTTTCCCTATTGAAGTATCTTTAAAGTCATTCAGAGTTCTAAAATTTTGTTTTTGCTGAGAATTAAAATGCATTCTGAAAAAAATTGTGTCTCAGGATACAAAATGTTCTTTGAAAAACCTCATTTTAAAAATCCTTCAAGCAACTAATTTGGCTAAATTTTTTAATATATATTCACATTTGAATGGATGAGTGTCTGCCTCCTCCATTTGCTCATGCCAGGACTCCCTTCTGTCCAGCCCAGTGCCCAGGAGCCTGTGGTCTTTGCCCAGGCTAAGGGACAGAGCTGCCACTTTCCTCTTTGCAGGTTCAACCAGGTTGCAGATTTTCCAGGATCACAAGCACAGGCACATTTGTGAATTGCTGAGTGCCAGCACAGACACTCTGACTACTTGGTACCCCTGCCCAGATCCCAGCCTCTCTTAGCCACCCCACAGGTTTCTGTTCTCCAGCTGGTCCAGCTCAGATCTTGCAGCAAGCATGCAGCAGTCACACATTTGTCCCACGGGCACAGAGATCCACAGGCTTGCCAGTCTGCCTCCAAATACCGGCACAGACCCTGCCAGCACCTAGGACTCCTGTTGAGATCCAAGCCACCTACTCTCCAGCAGGTACAGTTTAAAATCAGTTTGTGAATACACACATCACACACACAGTTTTGGGAAGATGCAGACAGCTGTTGCCCAGTAGCTGGAACCAGGAATACGGGCTTTGCCAGGTCCCTCACACACCTCACTCACCCTGGTCCCCTCAGTAGCTGTATTTCGAGACACACATAATTCCTGTCCCAGTGTCTGGGGTCTAAAGATCTCACTAAAGGAGTCACTCCAGTTGCTGACATGGATACCCCACTGGCTCTGGGAGCTGACAGCATAGCCTAGAGGAGCCTTGGCCAAAGTCTGACTCCCATGTTTGGCAGCACATTTCGCTCGCACACAGGCCTCGTGAGCAGATGGTGTTGAGTTCTTGCAGGACACACATAGCATAGAGAGATTACACGGAGTTAAGATAAGGCACAGTAAGATATATGAAGACAGGACAGACTTCATCAATCAGGTGCAGGGCTCAGCCAAATGAACATCCCCACTGGCACCCAAATCTGGCCTGTTTTATACCATTTTCTGACTACCTCATTTTCTCTTCCTTCCTGCTCCCCCTTCCCCCACACATTGCCTCACCATTTGACACAGTCCCACTGACTCCCTCCAACATGTGGGACCTCCAGATTTGCATTCTTATCTGTTGCAAATTGCTACTTTGCCTGGAGATCCTCGACTGCCCTTTAATTAGTGTGACTGACCAGGTTTGTTTCTGGTTATATTTCTCCTTCCCTTTCCACATCTCCCCTTTTAAAAAAACATTTTCACGTCCCACATACTCTTACCAATTCATGCCACTGGCCAGATTTGTTCTCAGTGTGACCCCCAGGTTTCCTCCTTTATCATTTGTCAGGCTGGTTTGTCTCTGCATGTCCTGGTTTGTGGCTCCTTTGATCAGATGCCCTCAGAGGAGCAGACAAACCCTTTAGACATAAGCTTACACTTCTTCTCTCTGCACAGGTATGCAAAGTCTGTATAAGCTTTTTTGATTGCACTGCCTTCGACATTTGAATAGAGATGCTACCACACAGCATGAATTACAGGCATTAAAAAACTGGAGCTAATGTTACAATCATCAAGAAATCACATTGAAAATTATATTTTAGAATTCTTTTGTCAGATTAAGTATATGCTCAGATAGAGAATCTTCAGTAAAATTAAAAGAAATTGTTCAGATTCTCTAGAGTCTTACAGTTGTAGGATTCTCTAAGATCAACTGTGAAACAACTGATAAATAACAGGACATGCTGAAATTAATTATTTGTAGGTATTATAAACTTTAGTATGACTCCTTTATCCCATAGTCCCATAATCATCTCCATTTACCTCTTAACTGTTTTTGTCACTGGTGTAGTCTTGGAGTTGAGGAGGCAATTCAGTTCTGGAAAGAGCTATGCTCAGGAAAACAGTTATCCTTAATTTATATTATACTTGAGGGAATACATAATACAGAATTATCATGCTACTCCATAAAATACGCATTATACAGTAAAGTAGTAATCATTTAGCCCACATAATTAAGTCTCAAAAACCCCAGTAAGTCCTCTAGCATGCAATCATATATTAAAGATTTTTTCTCACTAAGAACTCACTCAGTATCTGACCTTGTTTACTATATGTTCAAGAGGCCCAAAGGCAGAGAAGAAACAATATTTGTAAACCAAATTGGTAAATGTCATCTCAGTGGCAGTGGGTTTGTATTTTACAGTGTGCTGCACATGCCACTGGTGCCAACAATGACTATTATTTAGATAATCTTTCATGAGAGACAATGATACCCTCATTATTTCAACTGGAACACTTTTTTTCCCTGGCATGGCTATGAATGAACTCTTCCACCAAACTATCTCAGTGATTACCATACTTTTAAGTTAAACTCAAAACAAATTGTTCTCAGCTTGCACATCATTTCAAATGTGCTGCTCCTCTATTTCAACCCTAAAAATTTGTTTGGATGCCTGAAACCATCTCAGTTGTTCTAAATACACATCCAGTCTAATGAAGGAGTAGGTATTTTCCCACAGACATTGCCTCATTTAATATATTGCAATATTGATATCCCTGTTACAAGTAGGATGATCCAATTTTCCACTGTCCTGTAGCTTGAAAGGTAAATGTATTTAATCAATAAGTTTTGAAATTATGCTTTAGTATTTTTATACACGGTATTCAGTATCTTTAGTCAGTTATAGTTGTCTGGATGAGTGAAGATACATTTTAGAGTGCCGTCAATTCAAAAACGTTATCAAAGCTTTGCACCTACAGTGCATGAGGCATGACTACATCAGGTATAAAGTAATTGGAAATCAGCTTTGTTTTATCCTATTAATTACAGAAAGAGAGAATGAATTAAGAAACCCAGTTTCTTTTGTTTCATATCTGTTTTAGACTCACTACATGAGTATAAGCAATTTTGATGTCCTTGGTTTTATTATATATAATACTCATCTGGAGAAGAAAAGATAGCAAAATAAAGTAATATTAATTTACATTCATATATTCAAGGGACACTTCTAATATGTTTGCAAAACTCTTTGAGAGATCTCATCGTAAGTTTTATTTTTATGGGTTTATATTTATCTTTTTATAGAGATATACCCATAAAGAGATATAAATTGCGTTCAGTGGTGATAAGTATTGACACAGCTTACCTATAAGACCTCACCTTCATTTTAGAACACACAATTCTCTGCTTAGAGGCATTAATTTTCCACCTGTTTAAATAAGCATGTACTATAATGAATTCTCTCTAAATTAGAGTTTCATTGAAGGGCGCTGATTACATCTGAATAAAGCAGCAGGGGAAGTTCGGAAGGTTTTCACAGAGTGAGAATTAAAGACAGAAGACAGAGAAGCTCTGTGGGGCATTAACCTTATCTAATTAAAACTCCCCCTGAAAACTGCTTAATTTTGACCTTCAAATTTTTTTTTCAGGTAAAATAAATCAATTTCTGTGTTCTGAAATGAATATAAAAAAAGAAAAACGCAAAAGACAAGTTTGGCATTTTACTCAATGCTTAGCAGCATTTAGTACAAAATTCCTTGTCCAAGGTTCCTATTAATGTTTAAAAAGGCATAATTAAATCACTTACTGTGAAAACAACATCATATTATTTGTGAGCAAAGCTTACAGTTTATTGAGCCTTATTACTGTTGTTTATTACAAACAGGCAGAAACACCATCATATATAAAAAACAATGGATGTCTTGCTTTCATCGTTTCTGTTCTGTGCTTTAATTAGAAATAGAGGTATGTTAATGAAGTTGATCAAGCATATCTTATGGAAATATCTCTCAATACAGGAGCTTAAGCACAATTTTTAGCAAGTCCTAGATGTTATTGTCTAAGAAAATTTCAACATATTTCATAGCAAGTTAGAAGCTTGGAAATTCTTCACAGAGATGCAAAAATTATAATCAGGTCACTTGCAGTTTGCATGAGGTTGCTAATCTCAGAGATGAAAGAATACCTTTCCCTGAAGAAGTTTTACTGTGAAAACCAGCCCATAATTATTTTCTACGCAGCGTACTGTAGAACTCTTGGTGAAAAGTGAGAGAATAAGGAAAGGTTTTTTGCATGATTGAGCTGCCTACTGCTCAGCAGTTCTAGGCTTAAGTTATTCTTGATGTAATTGGAAATATAGCTTAAAATGCCAGAGCAGCTCACTGAAATTGTAGGAAATGGGCCTGGAATAATCTCTCGAGCAATGGTTTCAGCCTGCTATTAAAATGAATAGTAATGATACATTTCTTTACCTCTCCTAAAAAGAGACCTGTCCTTAACAAGCTAAGCTCTCTGTTAAATTTACTGAAAGGCTGTTCCAGCATAAACATGTCCTCATGCATTTCCAGCCAGTGCTTTGGTTTCCTCGTAAAATCTCTTCCAGTGACAAGCAAGTGAAACTTTGAGTCTTTGACACTCCTACAAATATACACATACACAATTGTATATTTTTGTATTTCTAAGAGAGTACTTTTTTTTGGTCTGTCTCCTTAGGTTCAGAAACTGGAAAATTATGTGTATGATTCTAAG
Organism: Rhipidura dahli; assembly: GCA_013399225.1. Classification (NCBI taxonomy): domain Eukaryota; kingdom Metazoa; phylum Chordata; class Aves; order Passeriformes; family Rhipiduridae; genus Rhipidura; species Rhipidura dahli. The sequence goes on from VXAC01005940.1 coordinate 101,306, forward strand.
TCATCCACATAGTCTCCCTTTGCAGTCAGAAGAGAAATAGGTGCCTCTAAGCTGTTTATGTGTGTGGGATTACAAGAAGAAGAATCTTTTGCTGGAGCTATCTGTTTCTCTGCCCTAAGTAAAGCAATCCCGTGACCATCTAAGCTTCAGACAGGCAATTTCTAGAAACTAAAGATACAGTAATCCCAAGTATCAGAGGCTTTTGTTAAAAACAGTACAGAAATGAGTTCACTGGGGAAAAAAAGAAAAAAAAAAAATTCAAGAAGTAATTTCTTAGATTTGCACATTTAATTCAAGCTTTATGTGTTACTTGATCCTATGGTTAGCTAATACTTAATGAACAATGAAAACATTTGATAAGCAGTTTTGAGTGGGTTTTTTTAAATTATGCATAGATAATCTAGGATCCAGTGCTACAAATTATACACAGGAGACAATGAATTAGAGGGGCTTTTAAAGGATTAAAAAGATAATTTTATATCCCATTATTTCTTGGTATTTAGATGCTAAGGTCTTCTTAATGTCTCCTCTGATTTGTTACCCAAAGAGTCATGATTCTTTACTACTAAAAGAATTTTCCTAAATAACACTTCTCGTAACAGTAAAATATTTTCAAATACTAAAATACTGCTACAGTCAATATGTTTTAATAGTTAGGGAAAAGGGTTCATATCAGGAGACAGAAATAAAATAGATACAGAATAGGGAAAAATTATTTATTGCAATTGATTTTGAGTTGCTATTTTGAGTGGTAGATCAAGGGAAAAAAACCCTTCAATACCTTTGAAAATCACTAGTTGGGGAGTTTACCTCTTCATTCATGTAGCAGCACTTCAGCAGTGTATATCCTTGTAGAAGTCTGCACATAAGAATTGTAACATAGTTTTTTGCATTCTATATGGTATTACAAAACTAAATAAAAAGTTAATTGAGATTTAGTTTTGGTGTTGGGTTTTGTTGTTTTGTTTGTGGTTTTGGGGGGATTGGGAAAATTTAAGGGCTTTTTGAAAGTTGATATCTTTTCTGCTGATTTGTAGATTTCTTTTTCTGTCAGCTTCATTAAGAAGTCTGTAATATTCTACTGCAGGTGCTTTTCAAACTATTTTATTAGCAGATAGGCAGGATGGCCATTATGACACAGTTTCATGCTCTGCCATGGTGCCCAGGTTACTGACATCATGACAGAGATAGGGAGCTGTGCTAATAATGTAAACAAGGATGTTTAGCACCTCTGGGTTTAGAATACAAGAATGTCAAAACCTGAGATTTAAAGTACAGAGAAGATGAGAGCCTAAGGTGACACTGTAAAGATTTGGTTTTTTTCTGTCTCCAAACCTGGTCCTGCTTTGCTCCCCCTGGCTGGGTGCTTTAGGACAATGCTCTGGATGTCAAGACTCCTGCCCCGCTGGCATGTTATTTCACTTGACTTCCCATCCATTAGGGAGCAGCTGGTCCTATCTGCTTCCTGACAATTTGTACCATCATTCACAATGACTTGGAGTTCCTTCTTATTTGCATATTTTCTCTGCTATTCATACAATTCTGAGTGCTAATCTGTTAAAAAAAAAATAAAAAAGGGAAAAAAAAATAAATCTGAAAGCAGCAGTGTAGGATCATTGACTGAAGAGTTCTGAGATTCCTAAAGTTGTCGACACATATTTAGCACAGTCTGGCCAACATCTGCTAAAGCTTATGGTACTCTTGGATGTGGGCCACCTACAACTAGCATCATGCTGCACAATTCTTTTTTCTTATTAGTTTCCCAGACAGTGATCTCTGATGAAGATATAACCCTGACACATGGTAAAATAAAAAGTAAGGATGAAGCCTCTTGAAAATAGAAAAATTATTTATAGAGGAGAAATGGTTTCAGAAAGGAAAAATAAATAGATACACAGAAGGATACATTTCTGAAAACCAAATCACAGAATGTAAATTCTTAATTGTTGGTATGACCATGCAGTCACTGAATTTAAAGGAGCCAATTGGATGGCCATTTGTAGAGAGAGTCTCAATAACTAAATAGGTCATCTAGCTGAGGCTACAACACGATGCTTGTTTAAGGAAATTTTCTGGTTTTACTGTAATCTGTTTTCTCAGACTTCTCCTGGTGTGATGTTTCTCCTTTAATTCTTCTTCTGCCTCTGCTCTGTTCAGCTACGCCACTACCATTGTAACTTTTGCTTTTTTTTCACATCACCTCGCATTTCCTAGGGTTCCATGCTCTGTTCCCCTGCTACCTGTTAGTTGTCTTTTCTCTTGTCTTTCTTACTGAAAAGGGCAAGTAAGAGCAGGCTCCGGTCATTTGTGTATTTTGTGTTAATTTTTTTGTGTGTGTGATACCTGTAAAGGCATCGTTCTTGTATTTGTGTTGGTGTCTGTGTGTGTGTGTAAGCCTAGGAATACATCTCAGGGTCAGGGGATCACAGTAGCCATGCTCTAGCAGACCGGGAAGGAGAAGGTCCCTGTGTCTTGAAGTTCACAATCCTCCAATTCCCTTTAACAAGGAGGACCCTCACACAAAGGCCATCACATCAGAAGTACTTCCAGAAGCCTCAAGCAGCTTGCAAGAAAGTAAACACTCACAGAACTGCACCCTGTGAAAGGCACCCATGCTAGAGCACTTCAAGAAGAGCTGCAGCTCAGGTTAAGGATTCACATTGGTAAAGTTCATGGGGGACTGTATCCAGTGGTAGGGACCCCATGCAGAAGCAGAGGAAGTGTGAGGACTCCTCCCCCTGAGGAGAAAGAAGTGACAGAAACAGCATGTTTCAGGAACTAACCCCAGCCCCCTCCATTCCCTACCCCTTAGTGCTACTTGAGGGGAGGAGGTAGAGAAAATTGAGACTGAAGTTCAGCCCAGGAATAAGAGAGGGACTGGGGAGAAATGGTTTCACTTCTTATCATCCTAGTCCAATTTGGCATGCAATAAATTAATTTTCCATAATCTGTGTCTGTTCAGCACAAGACAGTAACTGGTGACTTATCTCTTTGTCTTTATCTCAACCCACAAACCTTCAGTTTTATTTTCTCTCTCCTATCCAACTGAGGAGGAAGAGTGACAGAGTAGCTTTGGTGGGCACCTGGAATGCAGTCAGGCTCAATACATTACCAAAACAATGAAATACATTTATTTACCTAACAATATCACAGTGCTGACTTTTCACATAATATTTTCTCTAAAAATAATTATAGCATGACAATTTAAGAAAATAGAAAATAAAAATAATTAGGAAGTGATGGACTGGTCCCTGAAAATTCAACATCACTGATTTCATACAAGTATGTTTGCTTTGCTAGCAATATCCTTGTTCTGTCACAGGTAATGTAGCAAGGAAAGAAACTGCAGTGGCCTGAACACTGAATACATCATTTTTCAATTCCTTCACAACACTGGCTCAAGATGTAGCAGTAAAATGTGACCTTTTATAATTCATTTCACATATGACATGTTAAATCTCAAAAGAGAAAATTATAACTAGTGTAGGAAATCAATTTATAAAAATTTCAATGTGTATAAATAAAACTTGAGTTACAAGTAAAGGACATCTTGAGTAAATGAAGGCAAACTCTCATTTTCATTTCCAAATCTCAATTACTTTATTGGCTTAACTAAGTAACTAAGCACTGCCAGACAATAAATTACACAATCTGTGTTATATTCATTTCACATTGGTAATTGTTTAAATGCACTTTGAACATCTATCATTTCTAGGATATTTTTAAAGTGTTCACTGTAATTTTCTCTCTCCTTTCCTTTCTAATAATAGCTATCTTTATTTTAATTAATTCTTACCACTTTTTTTTTTTTTTTTTTTTTTTTTTTTAAAAACAAAGAGAATTTGACA